>JAYJMB010026329.1:0-38604 GCA_036873735.1 Pouteria campechiana
TATTTAGGAATCAAATAGGTGCAAAAGATGAAGTATTAGGAGAATAAAATATGACATTTTGCATTCTCATCACTAAGCAACAATATCTATCCCAAGGTTGGAATTAGGGATAACATTTCAAAAAGAGATGCGAGGATTCTGTGGGCTTTGAAATATAAGAAGCAACTAGATCTTGCCAAACTCATATCTGAACAATTTCATCAAGTCAAAAAATCAGGAAGACATCCTTTGCCCTATGGAATGGTAATGACCAAAATGTTAAGAAAGGCAGAAGTAGATTTGTCACATGAGGTGCCAGATACATTCAAGTACTTAAACATGGTAAATAAGGTGACACTAAAAAAATGGGAATACCCATAGCACTAGATGGTACAGTCACAAAGAAAGCAAAAAATCCAGGATAGCCCAAAAGAATGACGAAAGAAGAAGAAGAAGAAGAAGAAGAAGAAGAAAGGTTTGAATCAGTCTGAGAAGAAATCCCTTCAACAGCAGCAGAATAAATCAACTCATACATACAAACTAATGAAATAAGAAGAGAAGCTGTCACAGAAAAAATTGTGACAGAAATGGTAGATGAGCTGATACAAGATTATTTCTCTATTGAAGAAAGAATAAGAATGGAAAATGAAGATCATGAATCGTATGTCAAAACAATAGGAAGGTAAGAGATGAAGAAGAAAGATAAAAGGACCATATACATTCAACCTCAGTAGCAATAGAAGCAAAGGCAGCAGCTACACCATCTCCAGCTCATAGTGTAAAACCATTCAGACCTACCCACTCATCCAACTCCACAATACCTAGAGAGAAGACTCATCAATATCGAAACATTCTTTTTCAGCTCTTAATGTTAGGATGGATTCAATGGATAAAAACTAGACACTCTAATTTCCTTAGGTAAATCTATCAAAAATCAAACACATCCATCTTAATCCTATCTAAATTCTTCTCTAGTCCATAGAGCCAGACCTGTTTCACTAATCAGATCTACACATTCCTCAAATTCCCCTTCATTCTCCAACTCCCATCACTCACCTTCTTTTCACATAACTCATAATTCTTCAATCGGGACATCTTCCTCACTTTCATCTCCATCTGAATCAGCTGAAGCACTCTCTAATTCAGAAATACCTCTCATTCAAATTCTTAAATCCATAAAAACCACCTTAATGAAAAACAATAATCTTTCATTAAGTGTACCCCATAGTGCTACTCATCCTCATACTTCCATTACTAAAACTAGGAAATTCACTCTTGCTGACAAAGCAAAAGCACCTCTACACTCCTTTCAAATAGAAAAATCCTATCTTTCTGCTACAAAAGATCCCAAAAAATTTATACCCCCTAATACCTCTATTCTACCACCAATAAAACTTAGCAAGAAGATAAGATTAACAAAAGAAGAAATTTGAGCATAAATAAAGAATAAATGAACATGCTTACTCTGAATTGAAAGCTCAAAAGGCAAGTTTTAGTTATTTGGATCTTCCATTCCCACATTTTGATAACCCTGAATTCATAAAACTCAACGTTGATATCATTAAAAGGCCTCTTCAAAATTTCAAACCAGATCTTCCAAATATAAATGAATTCATTGATAACTTCATACTAAATGTCTAGGGACCATCATTATCATCATCCACCCCAACTCCTCCTCAAGCAAATAATCCTCTATTTGTTAAGTTAACTTCAAGAGTATCATCTCGCGCTGTTCTTGAAGTATCTGACCCCACTTTGTTCTATCTCCCATATGATGTATATTGATAGCATAGGTTCATGTGGATCAATGAATATTTTGCTAACTTACATTTAACCTTTCCTAAATTTGATAATCCAGACTATTTGGAGAGGTTAAGGGTAATTGAAACTAGAAGAATTGTTTTCACAAAATTTGGGATTTCACCATCCATCCAAACAATTTCTTCCTCTAGAACCTCTTCTTCTTCTAAGTCAACACCTCCTCCTCTTGCTTTACCCAATCCTCCTCCTTCCTTAAGATTCGAAATTCCAGTCACTAAAACCAAGAAATCCACTTCTAAACCTGCAAAAGTTGATGACCCCTTTGAAAATTACAAATAAATTAACCTTATTCCCATAAGAAACACTTTATACAAAGGAAGGATGGCAGCCAATGCTCAAGGACAACCTCTTCCTTATCCATATTTAGCAGATCATGAATTTCAACTTCGACTCAAGGTTGTCAACTACAAGGAAAGCACTATACTACCTAAGGATAATGTTTAGAGTGCTAAATACATTGTATTTTGATTTTGTCTATATCTTGTACATTTATCTTGCACATCAATGAAGTATACATTCTCAGATAATGCTTGAATATTCTCAATTTATAGCTTTCCCAAATTGCTTGAATGTTTCTTCTTGGAAATTATTTATGTTTTTGATTTAGATAAAAAGGAGGAGAAATATAGTGCAACTTGAGTGAAAATTGAATAGAAAATAGAACAATACAGAGTAAAAACTATAGTACCCACATGAGCTAAAACTTAAAAATAGTGTAATAATTAGATAAGCCAAAGCTAGATGAGATAAACTAAAAACTGTGCATTAAGTCATGGGGAGCCATAATACATTTACCCTTACATCAATTTTCATGTGAATTTACACTAATGAATATTTTTACTTAGTCGAAAGGTATTTCACTCAAATGTTTTATCATCATAAAAAAGGAGAACAATGTTGAACCAAATGGTGTATATAGCAAACAACCAAGTTTTGACGATGGGCAACAACATATGAGTGAACACTTGTGGCACTGACAATTGTATTCTCAAGCATTCAAAAATAGATATAAATATATAGGGAAACAATTCAAATACAGTGGATAACATATACAGAGATTACATAAGCAAGCAAAATCCACTAACAAAAAGAAGACAATAATGCTCAAAAAGAATGACACTGAAACTTTGGAAAGAAGCCACAAAGTGCATCTGTAGCTATGAAGTTCAAGCCTCAATGAGTGATCGAATAATTCTCCTATAGATAAAGTCAGAATCAAAGAGCATCTTCCTAAGAAAGATTCAGACAAATTACTCCATGGACAAGTCAGATAAATTGCTTATACTCAACATTTGTCAGCAACATAAAGACGAATTTAGTACGCAAAAGCACAGATGAAATAGAGCTAAACTCAGACAAATGAAGATCTAAAAGGGAATCAAATTTTTCAAGCATTTGTCTCTCATATAAAGTCTATTTGAAACTGAAGAAGATCAAGGAACTTGTCTGCAATCTTCTATAGAAGACATAGAGTACAAAGTAGAAGCGACAAAGCAGCTATAGAAGAATAACTTTGTCTATTGTCTTCATCTACAAGATTCATCTGCCACTTGCAACAGAAAAACCATCAAATGAATGCTAAAGAAATGATTTGTCTATGCCTCAATGATTTGTTTGTTACTTCTTGTAGACAACCCATCGAAAACACGACTAAAAAGAGGATTCATTTGCACCTCGTAACTTTGTTTACCACTTATAATAGACAAACCATCAAATGAACTATGTGAAAGACTCCATCTGCGGCCTATGACTTTATCTACAGATCTCTACAGACAAACAACAGACGTGAAGAAGCCTTATCCATGCCAACAAGAGTTGTCTATGACTTACAATAGACAAACCGACAAATAAAGCAACTTTGTCTTTGAAAGCTACATCATATGGTGAAAGAAACTTCGTCTGCTAAGAGAACTTCATTTGATGAGTAGTAAAGCGAAGAACTTTGCCTATACTTCTACAATTTGTCTGTCATTTATAGCAAAAAAAATAGAAGATAAAGTAAAATGCTATAACGATCTCAGATAAATTTATATAGACGAAGTTGTTTATTATGTGGATCTACTTAGGGTCAATTTGTCTTTTACTTATGAGAGACAATTCAAGACTTGATTAGACCAAGTCCTCAGATAAATTATGGTTGAATCTCTATGGCATATCATGACAAGTAGAAGCCAATTGTACCAGACATTTCTGAATGCACTCTCTGATCAAAAACTCATTTGGAGCATATTCTATTAAACAAACTGGACAAATTGAGCTTTGATGAAGATGAAAAGAAATTCAAAGGAAAAGCAATATTCACTCTGATAAAGGTTGCAACTTTTAGAGGCTGCATCCCTTCAAGCTTAATGGGCATCTTTCCAGAATAATGAAAGTGTCAATTATTCAAAAATGTCTTTACCCAATGTTTGTCAAAATCGAAAAGGCATGTTCTTCAAGGATGACATTGCAAGCTTTCCAACTACGAATGAGTTTATCAAGAAGACATCTTTTCAATAGGAGAAAATTCAAAATAAACTTCAACATTCAAAGAAATCCAACTACATCCAACGGGCAAAAATTTCTGAAGCAATATAAAGGTAGTGCAGTGTCAATAAAAAAGGTTGAGGAAGCTAAGAGAAAAATAATAACAGAGTTTAAATGAGTAACATTTCTCAGTGAGACTATGCTTTCTCCTAGATCATCAAACTCCACTGTGCTGATAAATAATGAGCCTAAAAGTTTTATCTTAATCATATATCTAGAGTATTGATATCTAATGTGCTTCAATGAGATATCATTTCATATGTGCTCAAACTATGTACAAATCAGCCTAGTAAAAGAGGCAATGTAATGTGCAAAATGAGTGTTGTTAATCAACTATGTGATTTTGTGGTGAGCTCAATAAGACCACATTGTATGAATTATTGGTGAGCTCTGGAAAACCATCAAGTTTGCTAGTAATATTCGAAACCATTGAGTTTCCTAGTGAACTTGTGAAACTCAAAGAGTGCTGGGAGCACTATATTTATGCCCCCTAGAGCTAGAATCCAGAAGAGTGTTGGGAATACTATTTACGCCCCCTAGAGCTGGAATCTAGAAGAAGTGCTAGGAGTACTTTTGTATTTCCATTATATGGGATATAGTGGAACTCAAGGCACAATGAGTTTGTACTCTTGGAGGAGTGGATGTAGGGATGGGGTTCCCAAACCACTATAAAAATTGTTGTGTATTTTATGCTTGATTGTTTTACTTTGCATATAATTATCTCATCATCACAGTTCACATATCACTACACACATAATTACTTGTCTGAAATTAGAATGGCTAAGAGAATGAGAATTTAGAAGTAAAGCAGTCACTATGACCAAACGAAAAGATATAGAAATTGTATATGTGTTGCATCACAACTTCTGCTTAGCTCATTAATTTTATTTGGCCATAATTTTTATATGTTCAATTTACCCCTCTCCTCTTGAGCTATCTACTTCATGGGGCTAATACCTACACTCTTTTAAGAGTATACACAACTTGTGCCTTGGTTTCCTCTATATCTCATATAATGGAATACATTCTAGCTTTCCTAAGCTCACTTAAAACTCACTGGTTTCAAAGGTTACCAGCAAACTTGATGATTTTCCTTAGCTCACCACCAACTCATAATCTAGTTTTTTAGGCTCACAAGAAATCATTAGTTTCAAAGAGCAAACTTGATGGTTTTCCAAGAGCTCGCCAATAACTCATACAATGTGATTTTCCCAACTCATCACAAACTCATACAATGTGGTTTTCTATAACTCACCACAAACTCTCTAATTTTTAGGTTAACCGATAAACTTATACAATTTTACATAGTGTTTCATTGAAGCACTATGAAAGTTTTGATCTTATAATAGCTCCTTACAATATAGAAGATCTTTCCATTATGTGATGAAGAAGATGACCTTTAAGATTTTGAAGTTGAAGCTCTAGAATGGATATTTGAAGGTTTAAGCTTTTGGCCATGGGTGAAAGATTTAAGCTCTTTTGAAGATATTCCTTCACCCTCTCTTCTTCTTTTAATCATCCCAACTCATCTCCTTAAGTAGCATATCAAAAATTTGACTATTGGAGAGGAGTCGGTTACATTGGATACATAAATGAGAGCAACATTGAATGTAGAAGACTATTGTGATTTCTTCTATTGGAGTGCATTGCTTCAGATTTGTCTTAAGTTGCTACAACATTGTTCTTTGATAAAGAGGAGTATAAAATGTTTGAGAAATTTTTCTTCATTTGGATTGCATAACCTCTGATCAATTTTGTATTCTTGAAAAGTTTGCAACCTCATTCTTGTTAGTGAAGAGAGAATCTATCTATTGTGAAAAATGTTCTTCTCATGATTTAACTTGTCACAACTAAAAACTTTCCCATGTCATTTATTACCGAAAATGGTAACTGAACAATTCTGCTCACTGAAAGCATGGGCATAGATACTGTTTTGATGCTTTGGATTAATTACTAGTCACATGCTTCATCCCATTTACCCAAAGTAAGTTTTAGACACAGTCACTGAAATGTTACTATCTGAAGCTCATTTTTATCTTCTACATTTGTCTGAGGTATTAGTGATTTGGACAGAGTTCAAATTTTCTTCTCATCTTCTTTTATTTGGATGAAGTCTTCTTGGTCATTCTAGATTGTCTAAGGTTATATTCTGGGGCAGAGTTTTCTTTTCTAGACCTTGGCTTCGTCTTAAGCTTGTTTCTACTTTGCATTTGTCCGTAAGAGTCTTTCTTTGGTTAATATAAATAAAGCAAGTTCTTTGCAACTCATCTCAAATCCTTTGTTTTCTTTTTCCTCTTCTTCTGTGATCTTCATATTTTTAGCAGTTTAATCCATCTGAGATGTAGCAGATGATTGAAGCAGTTGATTGTGGTTCTACACTTAGAAGTTTTTACACTTGTTACATTGATAGTCTTTAAATATGTTTATCCTTATATAGTTTTCTCATATTTTGGATCAACAAAAATGGACATTGATATTTAGGCACATAATATGATAACTCAATAAAATATAGTACAAACATACGATTCAATATACATACATTCCAAGCATATTTGTCCATAATTCAAGTACACTAAACACATATATCATTAGTACAAATTATGGCTTAATCAAAATGATATACAATAATCCTAATAGTATCTACCTTACCCCTTGAGGAACTTTTCTCAATCAAAAATTTAGTTAGCCCCTCATAGCATACTCTAGGAGCTTGCTTGAACCCATAGAGGGCTTTGTTGAGTTTTAACACATGGTTAGAATCATGAGGATCGTCAAACCTAGGAGGTTGTTCCACAGAAACTTCTTCATTAATGAATCCATTTAAAAATGCAAATTTGACATCCATCTGGTAAATTTTAAAATTCACAATCAAATATAATGGAGTCACTGATGATGTAATCAAGTTGAGATTATTTCCATTTTCTCTAAAGGATAAAGCTAAAAGTTGGCTTTCTACTCTTCCTGCAGGTTCAATCACTACTTAGGATGCTATGACACAGAAGTTCCTAGGTAAGTTTTTCCCTCCAAAATCTACTAAGATACGTAACAATATTACAACTTTCATACAGATGGACAATGAACCACTATATGAGGCAGGAGATATTTAAAGACTTGTTAAGGAGATGCCACATCATGGACCACCCATATAGATGTAAGTACAAACTTTTTATAATGGGACTAGTCCAAAATTTCATTCTATGATTGATGCAGCTGCAGGAGGATCATTGAATAACAAAATGCTAGAAGAAGCTTACAAATTATTGGAAGAGATGACATCCAATAGCTATCAGTGGCCTACTAAGAGGCTACCAATGAGAAGATCGGTTGGAGTGCATGAAGTGGATGGTCCCACTGCACTCACTGCACAATTTGAAACATTGAATAGGGAGATAGATAACATGAATGCTTTAGTAATGAAAATTTAGAAAGTGACTTGTGATTTCTATGGTGGAGGACATACTAACATGGATTGTCAGGTAGGTAACACTTTTACACAATCTAGTGAGACTACCAACGTTGTTAGTAATTTCAATAGGATGCAAAACAATTCCTGCTCCAACACTTATAATCTAGGGTGGCGAAATCATCCAAATTTCTCACAGAGCAATCAGAATGCAGTAAGGCCACGACCAGGATTCAAGTAACCAGAAGAGAGAAAACTTAATCTGGATGAAATTATCAACAAATTTGTTAGCAATAGTCAAAACTTCATGAACAACAATTAAGAATTCATGAGCAAAACAGACATGAGGTTTCAAAATCAAGAAGCCTCAATCAAAAATCTAGAGATGTAGGTAGGATAATTAGCAAACATGTTCTTAGAAAGACAACATGGTTCTTTACCTAGCAACACAAAGAAAAATCCAATTGAAAAGGTAAAAGTTGTAACCTTGAGAAGTGGAAAGCAAGTGAGATAGAAAACTGTAGAACAACCAGCTCCAAAAGAAAGAGAAGAGGAAGCCACTGAAAAACCACAAGAGGCAAGAAAAAGCAAACTATTTCTAAACAATCCCAAGCCTTATGTGCCTCCAATCCCTTATCCTCAAAGATTTCAATAGCATAAGATGGATAAATAGTTTTCTAAATTTCTAGATGTATTTAAAAAATTACATATTAACATTCCTTTTGCAGATGGATTAGCACAGATGCCTAGCTATACAAAATTTTTGAAGGAGATCTGGCAAACAAAAGGAAGTTGGAGGATTATGAAACTGTGAAGTTGAATGAGGAATGTTCAGTCATCCTGCAAAACAAACTACCACAAAAGATGAAAGATCTAGGGAGTTTCACTATCCCTTGCACTATTGGTGATTCATATTTTGAAAAGGCATTGTATGATTTGGGTGCAAGTGTTAATTTAATGCCTTTCTCTGTTTTCAGGAAATTAGGATTGGGAGAGATTAAAACAACTATAGTATCACTTCAACTTATTGATCATTCGATCAAACATCCAAGGGATATTGCGAAAGACGTGTTGATAAAGGTTGATAAGTTCATTTTTTTTGCTGATTTCATAGTTTTGGATATGGAAGAAGATAGAGAGGTACCATTTATCTTGGGTAGAACCTTCCTAGTAATATAAAGAACTCTTATTGATGTTCAACAAGGAAAATTAATTCTTAGAGTTCAAGATGATCAAGTCATCTTCAATGTCTTTGAAGTAATGAAATATCCTTTGGGTGCTAATTCTTGTTTTGCAGTTGAATCTATTGACAAGTTGGTAAATACAGTTTTTCAAGAAAGTGTTGTTGAAGATCCACTTGAAGCATGCTTCACTCAACCAAGCAACAAAGAAACTGCGAGAGAGGATGTAGAAGATTGTGAAAAGTTTATGGAGGCAAACCCACCTTACTCAAAGCAACAGTCACCAAGATTTGAGGAGCTAGGACAAATCAACAAAAAACTTAAGCCATCTATTGAAGAGCCTCTTATTCTTGAACTAGAGCCTTTACCTTCTCATTTAAAATATACTTACTTAAATGAAGTTTCTTCTCTAGATATAATTATTTCTTCTTCTTTGACAGATATGATGAAAGAGAAACTACTGAGAGTATTGAGAGAGCATAAGGGTGCAATTGGATAGAAAATTGCAAACATCAAAGGAATCAACCCTTCACTTTGCATGCATGAAATTCAAATAGAGGAGCAATACAAACCCATCATCCAACATCAAAGGCATTTGAAGTCAAAGATGTAAGACATAGGGAAAGCAAAAGTGATCAAGCTACTTGATGCAGGAATCATCTATCCTATTCTGACAATCCATGAGTGAGACCTGTGCAAGTTGTACTAAAGAAGAGAAATATGACTGTTCAAAAAAATGATAGTTAGTGGATGGTGTGGGTGTGTATTGGTTATAGGAAATTGAACTGATTCCAACTAGAATAGTTACTAGATGGCGTGCGTGTATTGATTATAGGAAATTGAATGATGCCACTAGAAAAGATCACTTTCCTTTATCATTGATTGATCAGATGTCGGAAAGACTTGCAGGAAATGAATTCTATTGCTTTCTAGATGGTTACTTATGTTATAATCATATTTCCATTGCACCAGAAGATCAAGAGAAAACCACATTCACTTGTCCATATGGTACTTTTGCTTTTAGGAGAATGCCCTTTGGTCTTTACAATGCACTAGCTACTTTTCAAAGATGTATGATGGCTACTTTTTCTGATATGTTGAGGAATACATTGAGATTTTCATGGATGATTTTTCTATTTTTGGCTCATCATTTGATTCATGTTTGCATAATTTGACTTTAGTGTTGTAAAGATGTAAGGAGACTAACCTTATTCTGTATTAGGAGAAGTGTCATTTTATGGTGTAAGAAGGGATAGTGTTTGGACACAAGATTTTAGAAAAAGGAATAGAATTTGATCATGTCAAAGTGGAGGTCATTGAAAAATTGCCTCTACCCACATCTGTTAAACTTGTCAAAGGATTTTTGGGGCACATAGGATTTTATAGATGGTTTAAATTGCTAAACTACTCTCTCACCTCTTGCTTAAGGATGTACCATTTAACTTCTCAGTTGATTACTAACAGGCCTTTAACACTTTGAAGGATAAATTGGTTTCAGCAACAATCATGGCAGCACCAGAGTGGGATCTGCTTTTTGATCTAATGTGTGATGCAAGTGATATTGCCATAGGAGCTATCTTGAAACATCGAAAAGGGAAAAATTTTTAAACGATTTACTATGCTAGTAGGACCTTTTTCGGAGCTCAATTGAATTACTCAACAACAGAAAAGGAACTTTTGGCAGTAGTCTTTGCTTTTAATAAATTTTATTCTTACTTGATTGGTTCAAAATTGATTGTTTATTCTGACTATTCAACTTTGAAATATTTGCTTGTAAAGAAAGAAGCAAAGCCTAGATTGATTAGGTGGATTCTCTTGCTACAGGAATTCAATTTAGAGATCAAGGATAAGAAGGGAACTGAGAATCCAGTTGCAGATCACTTATCTAGAATTTTAGCTACAAAAGAGGAGGAAACTCCAATTCTTGAAGAATTCCCTAATGAGTAAATATTTCATGTCAACTCCACACAAACACCTGGTTTGCTATTTGGCAAGTGATGTTCTACCCCCTAACTTGTTAACACAATAGAAGAAAAAAATCTTTTTTAATATTAAACTTTATCTTTGGGAAGAACCTTTTCTATTTAAAGTTTGTGCTAACCAGGCGATAAGAAGGTGTATACTAGAGGAGGAGATGGTAAGTATTTTACAACATTGTCATGATGGAGAGGCAGGTGGGCATTTCAGTTCCATAAAAATTGCAAGGTTTTGCAATTTGGTTTTTATTGGCCAATAGTTTTCAAAGATGCACATAACCATGTACATTCATGTGATAGATGTCAGAGAATGAGAAATATTACTAGGAAAAATGAGATGCTTTTAAACAACATTCTTTTTTATGAATTATTTGATGTCTAGGGTATTGATTTCATGAGACTATTTCTCTCTTCTTTTGGTCATAAGTACATTTTGGTAGCTATAGAGTATATGCCTAAATAGGTGGAGGTCGCAGCAATGCTAATAAATCATGCTTAGGTAGTGATCAAATTTTTGAAGAAAAATATTTTTACCAGATTCGGCACTCCTAGAGCAATCATTAGTGATGGGGGAACACATTTTTGCAATAAACAGTTTGATGCACTTCTCCATAAATATGGAGTTACACATAAGATTGCTACCTCTTAGACTAGTGGATAGGTAGAAGTTTCAAATAGGGAAATCAAAAGAATTTTAGAGAAAATTATAAGTGCTTCTAGGAAAGATTGGTCAGTAAAGCTTGATGATACATTGTGGGCCTATAGGATTGTATTCAAAACACCCATTGGGATATCTCCTTTTAGGCTAGTGTTTGGAAAGGCTTGTCATTTACCTATGGAATTAGAACCTAGATCATATTTGGCACTAAAATTTTTGAATTTTGACAGGCAACTTGTTGGAGAAGAAAGATTGCTACAATTGAATGAGCTGAATGAACTTCGCAATGAGAATGCTAAGATATACAAAGAACTTACAAAGAGATGGCATGATAGGCATATTCTAAGAAGAGAGTTTGAAATTGGTCAAAAAGTGTTACTTTATAACTCTTACCTTAGACTGTTTCTTGGTAAGTTACGATTCAGATGGTCAGGTCCTTTCATTGTCACTAGGATACTACCATATAGGATAATTAAAGTTGCTCATGACACTAAGGGAACATTTAAAGTGAATGGTTAGTGTCTCAAAACATACTTTGAAGGAAGATTTGACAATCAGAAGTTCACATTGGACTTAAAAGAATCAACTTAAAGAAAGAGATAGTCAAGCTGAAGACTATAAATCAGGACTACTTCTTCATCCCTTCACTTTTAGGATTTTTAGTCTAGCTTAGTTTGCTTTATTTTTCTTTTCATTTAGATTTTTGTTGTGCTTACTTGGTTTCAGACAATTCTATCTTGCAACCATCTACAATTTGATCAACTCTTGTCCATAAGCAAAGAAGAATGGTTCACTTCAGAGGAGAAAGTTGAATTCATGAGAAACAAACTATTTGAACTTTCTTTGTTCTCTTTGCAAGCTTAGTTGTTTGTTTTGTTTTCTCTATTTGGATAAATTTTTTAGTTGTGGTTTCATGTTATTGTTACAAAAGTAAGAATTTGATTTTATATTGAGCATAGAAGTTTCATGAGATTGCAGATTATATGTCAAGTATCAAAATTGTCAAAAATTTACAAAAAATTTAAATAAATTTTAGAAGAAGAGGCTTAAAATGCACTTCATTTAGGGAAGCCCTTAAACTTAAATTTCTTTTATTATTTCACATTGAGGAAAATGTTTGATTTAAGTTGGGGGTATTTGGGGAGTTACATTCAGATTTACAACCAAGATTTTAGATTTGCATTCAGATTTACATTCAGTTTTGGAAAACTTTTTCAAATTTGGGTATAACTTTTCTCTATGAGCTTCTCTTTTGATAACTTAGCTAAAGTAAAGCCAAGAGCAATTGCACTAATATGCTAAAATTGAATAGGATGGATTCTCTCTTAATGATCAATAACATATGCTAAGTATTTTTTATTACCATTGCACATGATTTTGAAAGAAGGATAGGTGCTACCTTGTGATTTACTGATTCTTGTGATAAGTCTTTCTTTTCAAAGACTAATAAAAATTTCATTGAGCACATTATTTTATGATCATGTGAAATATATGTAGATTATTGATGATATTGTAAATTTAGTAACATATTCTGGTTGACATAAGCATGCTAGAACTTGTTTGATTATCCCTCAAGGCATAATCCTAGATAACATGCTTACTTGGAAGTGATTTAGGCATTCTTTCATCAGTTTGCACCTTTCAAGCTAACCCAGTACATTCACTGTCACTAGTGTCCCCATTAAGCTTTAATGAAAGAATAGCATATGCAAAGCATGTGAAAGACCACCATTTGACTTTTCTTTCTTTAGCCTCATCATTTGAACCTTTTTAGCCTGAAAAACCATGATTGATCTGTTAAAAGACATATTCTAAACACATGGGTGCAGAGAGGTACATGAGTATATAAGAAAATAAGTTTGGGGAAGTTAAAGAAAAGATTACTAAAAGAAGAGGAAGAAGGGCAAAAAGAAAGAAATCAATAAGGGTTTATCCTTCAATTGGGGGGATCATATCTCCATGAACTCAACAGAAAATAAGTTTGGAGATGTGGTAGTAATACAACCCATAGTTAGGGGGATCACATCCTAATGAAATTAAAAGAAAATAAATTTTGGGTGTGGTAGTAATACAGCTCATAAAATAGATAAAACACCAAACAAAAAGTCAAGAGAGTGAATATTCATATAAAATACAGATATGATCTCTTACTTTGTGAATTCTTATTCCCTTTCTTATTAGTCAAACCCAAGGCCCCATTACAAGCTTAGCAAAGACCTATTGATCCAAATGAACAGAGTTATCTACATTAATGGAGAGGGATTATTAAAAGTAAGCTTATGGGGTGTTTTGTAAAGATCATGAAAATCACTAGTTTGCACATTACTGACTGAAAAACATGCATGTAGCATGAAATTGACACTGCACATAGACATGCATTTTCATTTCATAAAAGGATTGATGAAGCATGGGTTTCATGAGAGTACTTAGAAAGTATCTTGAATGATTTTTGAGATATATGCACATGTGTAATTTTTTTGGCATGTTATTGATTGTGTGAGAGAGATTTTCCTGACTGATTCATGAGTTCAAATTGTTATTTTACTGAAGGATCATCAAAAGCTAAGTTTGGGGGTATTTGATAAGTTCGTAATATATCATGTTTTTATATCTAAATTCACATGTTTAAGATCTTCTTTTAATGTATTTTCAGTGGATATTGCACTGAATAGAGTTTGCTTTATTGTAGACATAAAAAATTTTTAGAATGAAACTAAAGATTACAAAAGATGTTACTTTAAAGCAATTTCTGGTATTGATGGAGGTAGATTTAGAAAAGTTGTTCTTTCCAATAAATCAAAAGTCACATTATTTTGATTTCATATGAATAAGTTACATAAAAAATAGTGCTACTCTCTCTAGAGAACTCCAAAACATCAATTTCAGATGTACCTAAGGTGTAACTTTGAGCTCCCATGAATCACGATATAAGATGAATCGATAAAAGTAATCAATATGAAAGTTGTAGATATTAAAATTATCATCCAACCCAACAAGAATAACTCAATTTGGAGTTCAGATGAGAAAGTTATGAAAATTATACTAAAATGGCTTCAGAAATATACAAAATTTAGTGACTCTGAAGCAGACTTGGTGCCTTTGAAGTTAATATTGGATGACTCTTAGGCAGACTTGGTCCTCCAAAGTTAATATTAGGTGACTCCAAAGTAGACTTGGGTGACACCGAAGCAAGACTTATTGATTCTGAAGTAGACTTAGTGCCTCTGAAGCAAGACTAGGTGACTCTTAAATTGAATTGGGTGACTCCGAAGCAAGACTTATTGACTCTGAAGTTGACTTAAGTGCCTCCAAAGTAGAATTTAAATTTGTATCTCGATCTTTAGTGCTCCATAAGCATCTTAACAAGAAACAGAGTTTGAAATCAAAGTCTGGAATTAGAAGTGCACAAATTGAGTTGATTTTCCATGCGTCAGATGTTACAAATTTAAGAGTATGAGATATACGAATTGTGCAGTATTACTAGAAGCTAATTTTTAGGCTTAAGATTATGTTGAATTTTTAGAACCCAGGATATATAGCAACTCAGTTATTTTGAAAACTTCTATTTTTATGCATTTTAATGTTTTGGAAGCCATATTTTTGTGAAAATACTTAGTTGTTATTGGAAGAGAATCTCTATGCATAGAGGCATTGCAATTCATGGAGGAGTTCTACTAAAACCTTGCTTCTTGGGTTATTTAAGGACACATCTAGAACATAGTTGGGGACAGAGAGTTGGACGAGGAGAAGAGTTTAGAGCAAAAAGATCATTGGAGAAAACTGCTGTGACCTGAATATTCTGTTTTCTTTCTAGTTCATTGTTTGTTTTTGAATCAACATTCAAACTTGAATTATGATGAAGTTTATACATTACTCAGTTAGTTTTAAAATATGATGTTCTAAATTTTTTATATCTAGGGTTAATTGGATCCTAGTAATGAAGCTTGTGTTGATATTTGATTTTTGAGTTAAATTATCTTCTTCCTCGTTGTTTCTTCTTTTCTAATCTTAATGGATGTATGTGCTTAGCTATCATGTGCATGAACTAAGATTTTTATTTTATACTTGAAAGAGGTGAATTAGGAATAGACTCTTGAATTGAAGAACATATGATGCAATGAGGTCTAGAGAGCAATCTATGTGAGTATGATCTTGCAAGCGCATATATTACACGTGGATGCCTAAGCTTAATGGGTTTATTGATTTAGATCTGCATGGAGATATAATAGGTAACTTCAATAGGCACACCTACCATATCACTTGAGAAAGGGTGGTAGATACTTTATTGCATCTAATTGGCAATGAGAGGCATGATAATTTACTCAATGTAATTCATCAATACAAGTGGATTTACTAGGTGAAGTTGAATTCCTAGATATTTCATCCATTGATATTTCTTATTTTTCTCTTACAATTTGTCAACTTCATTATTATTTTCAGGTTTAGTTCTTATCTCATTTGCTAAAATTCATTCAATCAAATATTACTTATTTGATACAAGTTTAGTACTTAGCATGTAACAACCTACTTCCTCGTGGGAACGATACTCAACTTATCTCAACTCTATTACTTGCGATCATGTATACTTTCATGAGAGCCAACACCCATTCTTTTCCGCCATAACCATGGGTCATTCTAATAGCAATTAGGCATTTTCCTATAATTTCATCTAGCAAAGCTAGATAAATATTTTCATGCCTTTTTCCGCTAAACAATAGGCTGTTATCTACATTAAATACATTACATGAAGATGGTTCAAACACCACTCTGTGACCTTTGTCACATAATTAGCTAATGCTTAGAAGATTGTGCTTAAGTCCATCTATATATAATACATCCTCTATGCATGCATTAAACAAATCGTAAATTTTAACTATACCTCTGATGAAGCCCTTATCATTGTTGCCGAAAGAAACCATTCCTCCATTTATTAGCTTCAAATCTTTGAATAAATTCTTATTTTTGGTCATATGCCTTGAGTAACTGCTATCCATGAACCAGGTATTGCTAGATGCGACTTTAAAGCTTGTGATAAGCTCATGTTTCATCATGTTTTAGCACTTAAATCCACATGTTTTGGATTCTCAATTGATGTGATTTTATTGATTTTCATTCACTTTCTATCATACCAATTGAATGTGGGTTTGATTCTTAAGTTGTTTCTAGTTGAATTATTGAGTTGTTGTTTGTGTATGACCATAGGTATGGAGTGTTGG
Organism: Pouteria campechiana; assembly: GCA_036873735.1. Lineage (NCBI taxonomy): Eukaryota > Viridiplantae > Streptophyta > Magnoliopsida > Ericales > Sapotaceae > Pouteria > Pouteria campechiana. The sequence goes on from JAYJMB010026329.1 coordinate 16,761, forward strand.
GATTATTTTATGATTTTGATGACAACAAAACTTATCTTAAGACTTAATTTATGCTAATGATGCTTTATAAGAGACTTGAAATGTAGAAAGATATAATTAAAATATATGCACTTTATAAAGATATCATCTACGCAAGCATATACATCTTGATTTAAGTCTAGATACTTTAGAAAAAGGAAAAATCATCTTGATCTATATTGTTTTTAACTTTGTCTATAATTTCATAATACCTTGGATCATATGCTAATGTGCCTCAAAAGAGATATCTTTTGAATGAAAAGGAATGTGTGCTTAAATGAGTTTATAGATACAAAATTATGATTTAAAGTACATATCCATGCTTTACAACTTATGTAAATCTTATGCGGATAATTATATTTGATAAAAAATATTAACTAAACAATGTAGAGAAAGTCTAAAAATTTATAAGCATAGGAGCGCTGCTACAACAATTTTGCTACTATGATTTTGCTACAGTAAAACACTATAGTGCCATCACAATACCACTATAGTGTTGAACGAAGTGAAACAAAGCTGCTCGGACAAATCGTTATGCTATAATAAATCGCTATAGTACTACTACAGTGTCAGATGAAGTGGAATGAGGCTCGGACAAAGCTACTCGAATGGAGTGCTACACTAGCTACTACAGTAAATCTTTATAGTACCTTCAGATAAATTGTGTTTGCTATAGTGCCCTCGGATGAATAGCTAAAGTGCCTGCTACAATACCCTTAGACAAATTTTGTGGATAGACAGATTCGCTCCGGACAAAGTATTCTATAGTGCTTGCTATAGTAACCCTCAGACAAATTGCTATAGTTCTTGCTATAGTAACCTTTGGACAAACTTCATGGGCAAACAAATTTGTCCCGAACAAAGTGATCATCTCTGTGAGTGCTACAGTAACACTACTACAACAACTACTGCAATGATCTTTGGACAAATGGGAAGACTATCAATTTGTCCATAATTAACTATGGAGAAGGCTTTGTCTGTGTGGGTGCTACAGTAATGTGCTATAGTAACTCAACACAATAATAAATTGCTATTTTCAAACAATTTAAAGATTTAATAATCTATAAAAAGCTTTCTATTTTTGAGCAATCATCTCCTTTCCTATCAAGAATGAGGTGCAAACGTTTCAATAATTAAGAGCTGATTAGAAGAAAATGCTTCCAATGGGAGAAATGAAGAACAATCTTTTACATTAATGCTGGTCATCTACCTCCATTTTCTATATTCATGAAACCCATCTTCTCTAATGGTCAAGTTCTTGAGAAGAGCAATTTAAGGAGATGAGCTGGGACATTTCAAGAGTTGAAGGAGTTAAAGAAGAAGGAAGAGGATTGAGCTTAAACTTTCCACAAATCTTTGCATCCTTAGGCCAAGAGTTTGAATCTTTAAATATCATTCAAGAGCTTCATCTTCCTATCCATTCAAGGCCTACTTATTCAAATATATCAAGGGGAAATCTTTTGCATTATAAGGAGATTATTCAAGGATCAAGTCTTCCCTAGAGTTTATCAAGAAACAAGGAGTTTGAGGGTTATAAGTGACAAAGGTGAATAAACCAGCAAGAAACCCATTGAAGTCTCCCAAGCATTTTCATTTCAAGTGTTGCTAAGATCAAAGAGATTCAATATTATAACAATACTACCTCAAGGAAGTTCACAATCACTATAATATGCTTATTATTTTATCATTTGTATTTATACTTAAAATGTATTTACTCATTGGCCTAGATAGAGGTATTCTCTTGTACACTCAATACTTGTAAATGTAGAGTTTCTGGTTAACTTAGGAAACTAGATTGTTGAGTTGGTGTTGAGCTCAGGAAAACCATCAAGTTTGTTAGTGATCTTTGAAACTAGTGACTTTCTTGGTGAGCTCGGGAAAATCAAAAGAGTGTTGGGAGCACTATTTTATGCCCCCTGGAGTTGAAATCTTGAAGAATGCTGGGAGCACTATGTTTACGCCCCCTAGAGCTGGAATCCAGAAGAGTGCTGGGAGCTCTTGTTAGTCCCTAACGGGATGGTAGCTCAAAAAGGGGAGGGGGGGGGGAAGGGGGTGACTAAGCTTTCAAAAAATTTAGCTAATAACTTGAGAGATGTGCTTAAAATAAAAGAAAATATAGCTCACAATACATACATACTCTTTTTAGAGTGGTTCGGCCCTTCCTGGGTCTGGGTTTCTACTCCACTTCTCTAAGTCAGTCTCCTTTACTGAACTAAGGTTCCACTAAAACACTTATTGGTTTTACAAGTTCACCAACAACTTACTAATTTTCCAAACTAACCAAAAACTTTTACATGTTGGTTTCCAAGCTCACCAAATAACTTATACATGTTAGTTTCCAAACTTACCAACTACCTTACTAGTTTTCTAAGTTAACTAGAAACTTTTACAAATTGTTGGTGTCACAAAGCTTACCAACTAATTGACTTGTTTTTCTAAATAGAAATGTACAAATTAATGCCACTTACTTAAGCAGACATGTATGAGAATTAAAACTCAATTAAATAAACAAATTATGCAATGTGATCATATTCAAACTCCTTTTGAAGTTGACATAAATCTACTTTTGAAGGCTTTGAATGCTTTGGCAATGTTGTAGCAATTGGAGTTGAATGATGTAAGATCGTGAATGCTCTTTTTGAATTAGATGATTTTTAGTGTTTTCTACTATATTTTAAGTGTTTCCTTAATCATCTTTATATAGGCTTTGAAAATATTTAGCCATTGCAACATTTGGCATCATTTTCAAATTAGTTTGGTAGAGTTGTTAATGACTTTTGCATTCTATCGGGGTTCAGAAATTTTGAGTCACGTACCCAGAACTTCTATCATTCGATCCATAGCTTAACAGAACTTCTGAAATGGTTCTTCATAATTTCTATGATAAGTAATTTCTTGGCAGTTTCCTTTTTAGATTTTCTGTGCATTATTTTATCCTTCAACGATCATATTCTAAGCTTCAATAGGACTTAGGAGTAACTTCTGATATATCTATGAAACTTAGATTTTTCTTTTATTATTCTTCTTTGAGTTATGTCTTTTTGAAAAAGCCTCTGAGAATGCTTTTGAGGATCTTTTGTGTATTGTGTTAGCATTTTGAGTTGCTTCTATGATATTGAAGTTTCTTCTGGCATAGTTCTATATGCCTTGATATTTCTTCTGAGGTACTTTTGCATGTTGAATGATACTTCTGAAGGTCAATTTTACTTTTGATGCTTTTCTTTCTTATTTCTGAAGGTCTTCTGAGAAGGTTCTGACTTAAATTTTAAGTCTATATTAATTTTGTACGCTTTAGTCTTGCTTCTGTTTATTCTTTTGAAGAAGTTCTGAGTGTAGAAAGTTTCTTTATTTTCTTCTAACATGTTTCTTTAGTTCTGAGAGAGCTTTTTTCCATCCTTTGATGTGCAATAATGCTATGTCTTGATTCTAAGGAAGTTCTGACTTGTCTTTGACGTAGTTCTGAGATACGTTTGATAACTTCTGAGTGCTTCTAAGTTTTGTATTTTGTTTCTGATATAGTTCTGAAGTACTTCTGATGAGGTTCATATTTGATTCTTGGTTTCTTCTTAACTTCTAACTTTCATGCTAAGTCTCTAAACAAATTCTGATTTACTTCTTAGTGATTTTTGAACAACCTTTTATTTGAGCATTTTTGAATGACCTTTTACTTTAGCATTCCTTTTGAATATCTTCCTTTGAAGGGTTAATGTAATAATTTTTGAATTAATATATTTTATTACTTGTAATTGCTCTATTTAATCTGTTTTGATATTTAAATACTGCATCACTCAAAAAGTAATATGTTAGTACCTTAATTCTTCACTCATTTGTTTGTTCATCATCAAAATTAAGTTGTTTTATCTCATTCATTATCAAAATTAAGCTTAATAAATGGGTTAGACTTAACATTCCCCCCCTTTTTGATGATGATAAAACATTTGTGTGATAAAACTTTCAAAAAAAAAACTTTCAAAATATGCAATGTGCTTTTATTTGCTTAGTGGGGCTCCCCTTGCATGGGTAACATCCCCCGTGAATGTATGTACCATGAATGCACTTAGTTATTTTCTATTTCTCTCATTTTTATCTTATTTCTCTCCCCCTTTTTGTCATAATAAAAAAGAATGAAGTGAAAGACAATAAGAAAGAGATTGCATTAAAATGATAAAAGATATATATATATACATACATCAGAGTGATAGTTAAATTACATGGCAAGAATAAATGAGATACATCAAATTGAGATACAACAGAAAAAGCATAGCACAAAGAAGTAAGATCACATGGAAAAATGAATGTAGCTAGAAAAGGAAGATGTGAGTTAAATATAGCAGTAAGTTTTGGGAGTTAGGGGGGAACAAAAGTGGAATCTTTAGGAGTTGCAGTAGGTGATTCTTGGGTTAAGAAGGGGCTTTAATAAGTTGAAACATAAATGATATTAACACAGACTTGAAAGGTTTGGGTCGAGGAGTTCAGGAAAAAGAGGAGTTAGTTTCATGAGAATGGCTTTAGTGTTGGCATTCACTCTAGCCATGTATTCTTCATAATACAAAGTGTAGCGAGGAGGAGAAGCCTTTTTATGAACTTTGGGTGGTGGAATTATGGGTTTCCTCTTTGGTTTGGTTTATACAAGTTGTTTTATGCTAACAGAAGGTAGTTTTTTTGGATGTTTTTGGTTTTGGAGTTGTTTTTGGAGAATGTGAGGTTTTTGATTTTGGTGAGGAGGCTGGTTTTGGATAATTCACCCTAATTTTGTGATGGAGTAATGAATTAGCAAGCTTTGGATACGGAAGTCGAAGGTTGTTAGCAATAGCTTGCAAATTAGCTTTAGAGTAAAACAAGAATTCTTCCTCAGTTATAAGAATGTTTTTGAAATGTCCTAAGGGAGATGAAAATGTTGTTTTAGGAGGCCTTGAAGCTGGAAGCAATTGAAGAAGTTTCTTAGTATATTCATCCTGGAAAGATTCTAAATGAGGGATGTTGATTTTATGGCCTATCGGTGTGAGAGGAGGATCAAGGATCAATTGAATTCTGGAAAGAGAAATCTAATCAGTGATTTGTGGAAATGGTAGTGCTGGAGGATGGATGATGAGGTTGTGGGATAGAAACATTTTGGAGATGGCAGAATTGATATTTTATTGAGCTTTGAATTCAGAATATGTGAGTTTGATTAGATGAAAAATACAAAGAAAATTATCACAATCTCATCAGCTGGTTTTGGAGAAGGTAGAGAAGTTGGAGCTCTCTTCCATAGATGTGGAGGAAGCTCTTCAATTCGAGTTGGAATAATTTCTTCTGACAGAATGAGATCACAATAAGACTAGTCCAGATAGACTGATGGTGTTGGAAGGACAAAGAACCTAGGAAGTGGTCTACTGGGATATTTTCCATACCTAATAATAGCTCTATAAGGATTAGAAAGATAATCTTCTTACAGACTGGGCAATGGTTCAATGGGTATGAATCTTGGGAAGATTGAAGAGGGTTATGTTTGTGTAGGAGTTTGAATGATAGCTTCAGATTGTTCAGCCTGAGGCCGGACAACTTCTGGAGCTGGAGTTAATGCAAGTGAAATTGAAGATGATGAATGTGTAGGGAAATGAATGGTTGAAGGAGATTTATAATGTTGTTGATGAGAGAATGGGTAGGATGGTAAATGTTGGGTTTGAGGTTAGGTTTTGAGAGCTTCAATTTGAGCACTCAATGTATCTAGCTTGTGAGCCAGTGATTCCCAAATTGAATCCATTTTTAGGTTAAGATTTGAGTTTTGGGTTTCATGGTTGGCAAACCTTGTGAGGATGGGTAGTAGATGGGCTGAAAGAATAGTGTCAAGGTTTTGTAGAATTGAGAATAGAAGACTATTGCTAATGGCTCTTCCTTTCACAATCTTTCTTCCTTTCACAATCTTTCTTCCCTTAAAATACTTAATAAACTTTTTGTGAGCCGAAGAGTTGTTATTGAAGCTTACCTTTAGAACATAATCTTCTATTCTTCTTCTTTTCCTTGGAGTCTCTTCTTTTGAGTTGTCTCTCCTCCTTATCTCAGAGTCTATAGATGAGATTTCAGCTCCTTTGCTCTTCCTTTTTGTCCTCACCAATTGTAGCAGCTTGAAAGATTTTCAGCTTAGGATTTTGAAGGAGTTGATTTTCAAAGATTCTGGAGATGACAAGTCTCTGAGGATGAATTGAAATGAGAGCAATTTGGAGGAGAGAAAATGTAGATGATGTGGAAATTTGAATCGCCTTCTCTGAAGAAGGGGCTTAGAGATAGGAAACAAATGTCCAGAGTTTCTGAATGTTAGGGTTTTTGTAGGAGATGGAATTTCTGATACACTATATTAGAGATTCTGTGCCAATCAGAAGTTAATCAGAACTTCTGTGTTAATAACCTTAGAAGTTTTGAGGGATATGTTCAAAAGAAATTTTTAAAATAGAAGTTCTATGGCAATTAAGCCCATGCATTAGAAGTTCTGAGTGTGTGTCACAGAACTTCTATGATGAATGATAATTGTTTTAAGATTATATTAGAACTTCTGTATTACTTCTGAAGGATTCTTAATGTTTTATTAGAATTTTTGAATCATTTCTGATGCATTCTTAATGATGTATCAGAGTTTTTGAAGGAGTTTAAAATTTTTTTTATGAATATCTTAGACATCTTAATGTGATCATTAATATTATATAATGATTAAATCATGTAATATGCATTTCATGCACATGAATATAGTAAACCAAGTTCTCTCCTAATTTTATAGAATCTATCTTTTGGAAGTGGTTTTGTAGAAATGTCTACTAATTAATTTTCAGTTGGTACAATGGATGTCATGATTTTGTACATGGTCTCAAATGAAGTGATGTTTGACTTCTATGTATTTAGTTTTAGGATGCAATATTGGATTCTTTGTTAGATTTATTGCACTAGTATTGTCACATCTAATAGGAGTATCAATATATTTTAAACCATAATCATTCAATTATTGTTTTATCCACAAAATCTATGTACAACAACTACCTATAGCTACATATTCAGCTTCAGCAGTTGATAAAGCAACATATGTTTATTTCTTTATGAACTATTATGATCATGCTTCCAAGAAACCAACATAATCCTGAAGTACTCTTCCTATCTACCTTGCATCCTACCAAATCTGAATCAAACTACCAAACTAATTCAAAGTTTGAACCTTTTGGATACCATAGACCAAGATTTAGAGTATTTAAAAGCTATCTAAATATTCTTTTAACAACAACTAGATGTGATTCTTTAGGCTCTAACTAGAATCATGCACACATACAAACACTGAACAAAATATCTAGTCTACTTGCAGTTAAATATAAAAGAGATCCTATCATGCTTCTATAAAGTTTTTGATAGATAGATTTATTCATGGCTTACATAGTTTGTATGCCAAAAACCCCAACTTGACCTAAACTAGGTCATTATTTAAAATTCAATTCATTGGTTCAAATGACCCTAAACAAGTCCTAAAACATCATAATACATGTATTAATCATTTCTCCATGTTTATTGCAACCAATGACATATTTTTCTCCAAAAATCAATATTTATAAGACCCTAGTAGGTCAAATCCATAATTTCTCAAGTCTGACTAAATCCCAAACACCATATCCAGTAAATTAACCAGTTTCCCCCATGATTAACACAATATCAAGCATGAAATTCTCCCCAAATGCCACTAAACATAAAACCCTAGTTATAAAAATTAAAAATAAGGAAGGAAAAACTAACTTACCAAGCAATCCACTCATGGCTTCCTCTTTGGACATAAATCCAAGCCCAAAACTTCAAGTGGCCAAGTCCATTTGAAGGAATTCAAATTTCCTTCCATTTTCATGATTCAAAGGGCCTAAAATTAGGTTTAAATGAAAGATTAAGTGATGATCCATCTAAACTAAGTGATTTCCAAGCTAAATGGGCAAGAAATGGGGCATAATGGGGTTAGGGTGAAAGGGGAGAAGAAACGGGATGAAACAGAAAATAAACGGAGCGGATCTGACTTGAAAAAGTCAGATCAACTTTTATAGTTGCTGATCAGCACTACTAGCACCAAATTGGGCACCTCCGGTGCCACCAAGCTGCCCAAATGCCCATTTTTTATCATGATCCAGTGCCGCCGGTGCCAGATTGGGTGCCACCGGCACTAATTTGCTACCGGGCAAAAGATGTTTTGTATTTCATCCATAACTTCCACATACCATATTTAAATTGAGTAATTTTTATTGCATTAGAAATATAATTGTAACATCTACAAATTTTATGTTGATTAGGATTTCTAATAAAGTCTCCAAATATGTTTAATTTATCCTCAAATTGATACCAGGTATTTTCTCCCAATTTACACATCTAGAGACATCCATAGTATTTTAACTCAAATTTTCTCATACAATATCTAATTCATATCATTCTTAATTCATTATCTAGGAAATTTCAAGGGCTACGACATTCATGTTGTACACATTTTCTTAATCATTCATCTTATATGCCAAAAGTTGTGTACAAGTGACACCTAGAGCATTTCCACTTCATTTTCTCTTACACTAAGCTCAAATTACACTTTATCTTCAAATTTTTTTCTTCTCATGTTCTTAAGTACCAAGCTTAATAACTTAAAATTTTTTAAATTAATCCACGTTTATCATGTCCTTAGCAATATTTGCCAACACTTCCTTATTTTTATGCCAGAGGCATTACAGAAGCTCTCTGATCTTCATAACACTTGGAGTGAAGACACTTAGGAGACTTGAATGGGTTTCTTGTTGGTTTATTCACTTTTATCATTTAGAACCTTCAAGCTCCTTGATGACCCTTTGGGAGAACTTGATCTTTGAGTAACTCCTTGTAGCACATAAGATCTCCCTCTGATATATTGAAGAAGTAGGCTTTGAATGGATAAACAAAATGAAGCTCTGAAATGATATTTGAAGGTTAAAGCTCCTGGCCTAAGGATACAAAGATTTAAGGAAAGTGTTAGGCTCAATCCCTTTTTCTTCTTCAACTCCTTCCCCCTTTTGAATTATCCCAGCACATTTCCTTAAATAGCTTTTCTCAAAAGATTGACCATTGGAGAAGATGAGTTTCATTGAATGCAGAGAATAGAGGTAGATAAGCAGCATTAATGTAGAAGACCCTTATGATTGGAGTATTTTGAATTCTTTAACTTCTACTTAATCCTTGTATGCTAGAATGCCTGCAGCACTGACTTTGGAGAAGATGATTTTGGTTTTTCAATAAGCTCTGGTCAAGGTATTATTGCAATAGCTACCTTTTTCATTAATATAGAAAGATCGTTATTAATACTGAGTGAAGACCAACAATTCACTCTAACCATTGCTTATCTTTTACTTATGATAGATTAAGTATCTGTCCAGCTGTCCATAAGGCAAAGTTCCTTCATCTTTGTCTTTCATAAGTGGTAGACAAATCATCCTTTCTATTGCTGCCAGACGAATCAACCATTCAATTACTTTATCTTGTGATTTTTCTATTGCTCGTAGAGACACAGATGTCTTATTATTTCAGCACTTTGTCTATTGAGTTGTCTTTTGTAAGTAACAAATGAAATGTTTGATCACAAATGGGTTTTCTTGATGCCTTCATCTGATGGAATATTTCTCTGCTTTGTCTGTTAACAGTAGATGATCACTAACTAATTCTTTTCTTTGCTAGACGATCCTTGCTTCTTCCACTTTGTTTGTCACTAGCAGACGATCATTGGCTCACTTGTGATAGAAGAAGTCTCTACTTTGCCATACAATTCTTGCTTCTCCACTTTGTCTGTTGATGGTAGATAAAGTTTTGGTTTTGCTGGAAGATCTTCACTCCTTCCACCTTTGTCTATTCTCATTAGATGACCATTGGCTCAACTGTGGCTTGCTTATAATAGATGAAGTCTATTGTATGCATATTGTCTTGCATCTGTCAGATATAATCTTCCACTTTGACAGACAAATGGAAACACCCGAGTCCTTTTCATTCGTGCTTTCTCTGTTACAACACTTCATCTTTTGCTTCTTTACTTGCCCAAGCCTTAATGCTATAGAATATGTTTTCTATGCTCATTTTTCATAAGTCCTACAACTTGGAATTTTTTACACTTTTGCCACATTGTTAGCTTGACATTTTTCATTGTAAATCATAATATAATTATCCATATAAAATTTACATAAGTTGTAAAGCATGGATATGTACTTTAATTCATGATTTTGTATATATAAGCTCATTTAGCCATTCATTCTTTTTCATTCAAGAAGATGTCTCTTAAGGCACATTTAGCATATGATCCATGGCATAATAAACAAAATTGAAAATAGCATAGATCAAGATGAATTTCCTTCTAGACTTATATCAAGACGTATATGCTTGCACAAATGATATTCCTAAGAAGTGCATATATTTCAAGCATATCTTTCTGCATTTTAAGCTTCCTATACTAGCATTCAAAACCCTCTTGAGTGCGTTTACTGTTCTGAGCTAAACCTTCTGTAATCCTCCAAGAGTCAAGAGCCTTGAGTTCAAAGTTTCCTATACTAGAATCATAATTAGCATAGATCAAGTCTTAAGATAAATTTATTGTTATCAAAATCATATAATAATTCCAACATAGAGCATACATCATTGGCTCAAAGGTCATAGTACACATTGACCATGTAACTATTCGATATCTATTCCCGAAGAAGGATGCAAAACATAGGCTGATTAGGTGGATTCTGCTCCTGCAAGAATTCGATGTAGAAATTAAAGATAAGAAAGGAACCAAGAATGTAGTGGCCAACTATCTATCCAGGCTGGAATAACAAGGTGATGAACAATTTATTCATGAGAAGTTCCTAGATGGGCAGCTTTTTGTGTTGAGTGGAAAATGTCCATAGTTTGTAGACTTTGCGAATTACATTGCATGTGGAACCTTTGCCTCCTCACCTTTCATCGCAACAAAAGAAGAAGTTCCTACATGATGTCAAGGCTTATTTATGGTATGAACCTTTGTTGTTCAAGAGATGTGTAGACTTGATCATTTGGAGATGTGTTCCAAAAGAAGATATGCAGGATATCTTACAACATTGTCATTCATCTTTGTATGGAGGTCATCATGGTGCCACCAAGATTGCTGCTAAGGTCCTCTAGTCAGGATTTTATTAGCCCACACTCTTCAAAGACATCTACAAGCTCATAAAAACTTATGATCGCTACCAATGAATGGTTACAATTTCAAAAAGGCATGAGCTACTCCTGACAAATGTCCTTGAAGTTGAAATTTTTGATATCTTGGGAATTATCTTTATGGGACCATTTTTGATATCTTTCAGCCACTCATACATTCTACTTATAGTTGACTATGTTTTCAAGCCATATCAACCAGTGATGCAAAGATGGTGTTGAAGTTCCAACAAAAGAACATTTTTACCTAATTTGGGATACCACGATCCATAATCAATGATGAGGGGTCACATCTCTACAATAAACTATTCGACAACCTCCTCTCCTAATATTGTGTAAGACATAAAGTGGCACTTGCCTATCATCCACAGGCCAACGGACAAGCAAAAGTGTCGAACAGAGAGATAAACTGAATTCTGGAAAAGACAATTAGCCTGAATCGAAAGGACTGGTCGAGAAGACTGGATGATGCACTTTGGGCATACATGAAAATTTTTAAGACACCGATGGCATGTCATTAGACTAGTTGGTGTTTGGGAAAGCTTGTCATCTCCCTATTAAACTGGAGCATAAGGCTTACTGGGCAGTGAGGAAATTAAATTTGAATCTGAAATTTGCAGGAAAGAAACGGATGCTTTAGCTAAATGATTTTGAGGACTTCTGTCATGAAGTCTATGAAAGGGCTAGAATTTACAAGGACCAGATGAAAAGATGGCATGATAAGCTCATCCTGCAAAGAGAATTCCAACCCGGCGAACAAGTCTTACTCTTTAATTCTAGATTGAAGTTGTTTCCAAGAAAGTTGAAATCATGATGGTTTGGACCTTTTGTTGTGAACCAAGTGTTTCCTCATGGAGCGATGGAGTTACGCACTCATGATGGTAGAACGTTTCAAGTGAATAGGGAAAGAGTCAAGCCATACTATGAGCATGTAAGTAGAAATGGAGATGTCATTAACTTCAAGGAAGGGGAATGATAAAGATCACAATCGAGCTAAGACTATAAACTAAGTGCTTCTTTGGAAGCAACCCAAATTCTTAAACTTTTTATTATAGTTTCTTAGAATTAGTTAGTTTTTGAATGCCTATTTTTGTGTAGTTTGCTTAATTAAGATTAGTTGTATTGATTAATATCAAGTTTGAGTATTATTCAAGTATCAATTAGTTCCACATTCTATCATAACTTGAAATAGTCATTTATGTTTGATAGGTCAATTCACTCCAATTAATGTTCAAAAGGATCAAAATGCACAACAATCCTCATGAGAAGCAATAATTTGGATGGAGCAATTTTCACACATGCAAGTCTTGAACCAAGAAGTGGAAGCTGCAGCACTCAACCTAACAAAAAAAAGCAACCAACAAGTGAGAGTCGAGGCTCTCATATTGAATGTTGTGCCCCCAACTCCAATGGATCACTTAATTAAATGGGCAGCAAGTGAGGGTCGTGGCCTCCAAATTTGAATGTTGCGACCCCCAAGTTCGTTAAAACATGCTTCATATGTGGCTTCTCCCAACCATTTCTAAAAACTCCTGCAAACCCCTTCCTCCTTTGAGACACCATAGGAACCACCCAATATTCATTCTTCACTAAACATTTGCATTCCATTTCCAACATTTGGATCAACAAACTCCCATATCACTCCTCTTTCTTCCATCGATTCTCTTCATGGGCGTGCAAAGTGTTGGAACGTGAAGCTTGGGAAACAGTAGGGATTTTGTGAAATCAAGAGGATAAGTAAGTTCATTGCTCATTTCAATATTATTTTTGCTCCAATGTTGGTCATTAATGGAGATGGGAAGAAATGATCACCAGATAATGTAGCAAATGTGTGAAATGGGGTTGTGCACACCACATGTTCGATGAAATTACTGTGCAGTTGAGGTTTTATTTTGGGGAAATTGTGGCTTTCAATTGTGAAAGAGAGGGTAATATAATTAATGAATGTGAAGTATGCTTGAGCTTGTGGAGTGAAATTGTTGTTTAAAAGGTTAAACCATTTTTGAGTTCTAAGTGTTCAACTAATGGCCCCAAAGAGACAGGGGGTGACTCTTCCAAAAGTGATTTGATTCAACCAACCTTTGTAAGCCTAGAAGGAACAAAAAGATACTGATGCTCAATTGTAGGAAAAATGCATCCAAGAATGGGGTTTTCTTAATCTAGTGAAAGGCATCCAAGCCACTATCAAAGAGAGGAATTGGGAATCATTTACTAGACAACTAGGTACAGCTTTGGTTCCTGTCATTGGAGAGTTTTATGCTAATTCAAGAGAGCATCAAGAGATGAAAACTCTAGTAAGAGGCAAATGGGTTCCCTTTGATAGGACAACTATCAAAAAATATTGTACTAAAGTTTCAAACATCAGGCCTTCATATAGCAGGAAAAGTATGGCAATATTTTATCTCCGCAAAACTGTTGCCTTCATACCATGTATCGGAAGTTTCAAGGGAGAGAGCCCTGTTAAATTATGGCATTCAAATGGCATCTCTATTGATGTTGGGTGGATCATTGAGGAATCTATTCTAAAAATAGCACATTGGTTGACACACTTAGGTGGCTTTGGTCACCCTTCACTTATATATGATCTATGCTTATAGGCAAGAGTAGCTACAAGCCTATCAGAGGAGATTTAGTACCCCAAACTAGCAATTGCCCCAAACATGGTCAAAAGAATCCCTGAGTCAAGTGAAGAAGAAAAAGAAGAAGAAGAAGACAACTCTCCATTGCATGATGTACCAGGCCTGAGCACTTCATGACCAAGCTCATCATGATGGAAAGGAAAAACTCATGTTGCAGAGTCTGGATCAGAGTTATACGAATTGCCTAATCAAATAGCGGGTATACAAGAGCAAAACACCTTCATAACTCAGAGACTTGATCAGCTTGCGATCAAACAAGAGGAGTAACAACAAGTGACCAACTTCATCAAGTAGAAGATTAATCAATTTGTGGATAGGCAAGAGCAATGGTTTGATTACCTGGTGCAGTTTCACACTACTTTAGCCTCAACACTTCCTAACCAAGCTGGGAATCCAACTCAGTTTCCTTAGACTCCCAGGTTCCCCCCTATTCACCAGTGTCGACTCCTAAGAATGTAGATGAAGATGATGATGCTGATATTGCCAATGACTGAGTTCCACTTTAGGGAAGCCCTTGCTCTTACTCTTTACCTTTTACATTGAGGGCAATGTCATTTTCAAGTTTGGGGGAGTTTGTGTTTTTGTGTGATTTTTGTCTTGCTTTTGTGTTTGTTTCTATTTGGTTTCTATCTTGAAGTACTTTGTTTATGTTGCCCTTGAGTAGTGTGCTTTTGTTTTTATGTTTACCTATACAAAAAAAAAATAGGGTTTAATGTTTGAGATCAATGATACTAGTATAGTGCATTGGGTATAGCTTTTAAAAAATGTGTGATGCATGTTGTGTCTATGTACTTGACTTGAGCATTTATTTAACTTCTGATTTCTCACTCACTTTATACATAGCCATGTTATTTGATTACTGGAGTACTAAGAGAAGGTTTATGCAACTTTGAAAACATGATTTTTCTTCAAACTCTAGAACTTGTTTTAATATTGATTCAAGGCAATATTTTGTATGACGAATCACTAAGAAAATGATTTAGACAATTTTTGATTAATTTGGGGTTATTGAAAAGAAGAACATTGAAAAGTAAAAGAGAGAGAGAGAGAATTTTCATTATGAATTCATCATTAAAGTGGGGGATCACATCCCAATGAACTCGAAAGAAAATAAGTTTGGGGGTGTCATAGTAATACAACCCATAATAAGATAAAGATATGTAAAACTATTTACAATCTCTTACTTTGTGAATACATGTTCTGTTTTTTAGCCAAAACAAAGGCCTAAGTGCAATCCTAAGAAGACTTATTGATTCTTGGTGTGATGTGGTTGCAAACTACGGAGAATGATGAAAAGGATGACCCTATAGAGTTTTGAATTGAAGATTTGTCATGTTCTCACAGTTGCATGAATCTATCTAGGTTACTAGTGATTAAGTGATATTGACTTTATCTATTGTACACACATATGGAATCAAAAGTAAGTTATTGCAATGTCCAAGTTGAATTTTTAGACATTGTGCATTTTGATTTTACTCAAGCTATATGCATATGAATTCACTATGAGATCTCTATAAACACTACTTTATCAGTCTCATATTCCGTGAAAGTGTTTTTTATTAGTTTAATGTTGTTTTATTGCAACTAGTCTAACCTTTTTCTATTTTGCTGGAGGACGATCAAAGTTATAAGTTTAGCGGTATTTGATAAGTGAATCTTATTCAATTCTATTATACCATTTTAATTAATCTTTGGCTTGTTCTAGGGTTGTTTTGAGTGGATTTATTGTGATCTTTGTTTGTGTTTGTTATTAGGTATTCAATGCATGAAAGGTGGATAAATCAATGAGGTAAAAGGGCATTACAATGGAGTTGAAAGAAGAAATCACTTGGAGGAAATGATGCAACACCAGAATGTAAACTGGAGACAGCAAGTGGGAGCCGTGGCCGACAAAATTGGATGCCACAACCCCCAAACTCGGAACGCCCACTCTCAAATAGCAAGTGGGGGTCTAGGACCCAAAAATGGGAGTTGTAGCCCCCAAATCTTCAAACTCCAGCTTTGCCAAAATAGAAATTGGGGGCCATGACCCCCAACATTGGATGTCGCAGCCCCTAAACTTATGTGGCTGCTAGAGTGTGGCATGTGTGGAGGGTTTCCAACCCTAATGTGTATGCTATAAAATGAAGTTTTAAGAGAGCATTGTGGGCTTCTTTTTGGGATGTTTTGGGGTAGCTCTTGGAGAGCTTAGAGAGGAGAAAAGAGAAAATCTTGATGAAGGTTTTGGGAGGAAGATTCAAGTTGGATTGCAAGCCAAGCATGAAGGGGAAGAGTTTGCTACCATTCCAATCTCTTATCTTTTGATATTTTCATTCTTATATGTCATTTGCAATATGGATTAGAGTTTGGATTCAGATTTTGGACAATGTCTTATGTTTATGTTATGGATTTTGATTGAAAAATGAGTAGCTAAACTTGTCTTTCTAGAGGAAGGATGGATCTTGTGTTAATTTCATGGTTTAATCAATAAGTTATGTTATCGAGTATGTTTTATCAGTTTATTTGTGATGCTTTGTGATTACTACTTTTGATTATTTGGTCATTTATTGAATGATCATGCATTTGGGATTTGACACTTGGGAGACTTAATTCCGAATGGGATCTAGGCATCATGACATGGAATGCTAGATGACTTGGGAAAGTTTCTAGGTTCTCTGAGATCATTCAAAAGAATCATCAGTCTTAATGCATTCTTAATATTCCAATTTTTAATACTTAGCTTGGCACTTGGGAGAGGAAGTTAAGTGCATTAGGATTCTTGATTTATAAATTGATAAAAATAATCAATACATAATAAGTTGAAGATACCATGATTGAAGCATAAGTGAAATCAATCCTCTAGAGCTTCTTTGTATTGATTCCTCCTCATCAAAACCTAATTATTGCTAATTCTTATTCAAATTGTCATTATTTGGTTTTCCAAATAAAATTGGGATTATTTACTATAACATCTAGTGATCAATTGAAATATCCAATCCCTGTGGAGATGATACTCACTCACCATTATACTACAAAACTTGATGCCATGCATGCGATTAATTTGCAGTTAACACCATTTCTTTTTTGTATTCAAATAGTTTGATTTGCATTCTTTTAAGCAAAGTTTTACCTACCCAATCTTTCTTGTGGGTAGTCATGTAATATGATGATTCTCCTTGAGTGGAGATACAAAAATGGTCAAACAACTTAGTGAGCCACATTCCATATGGTATCACATGATCATTTCAATGTCACATGTATCCAAAGATATGAAACATAAATCTCGGGTGACTAACCTTTTTGTAATTTGCTATTTTCCATAGAACATTAGCTTCTAATATATTCATTATCTCAGTTCCTCCCAGCTTTGGCACTATAGTGGCTTATAATACTTTTCTGAGCATCTAGTGCTCCATGGTCAAATCTTTTGCTCTCATAACTTGATCAGCTAAGGTATACTCGACACCTATAGCTCTAGTGGATAGCAATTCAAAAATTTCCAATGCTGCCTTATAATCTTCTTCTTTTAGTGTAGGAATGCCAAGAATTTCTCCTAAGTGTTGCTCAAGAGTAGTAAAATCATGCCCAATGAATATGTCTACTCCTTTAACAAATGAAGTTCAATCCTTTTCACTCCAATTAAAATAAAATATTAAGACAAATTGTTCATAAATTGGAGCAACATAGTCTAGCAGGTCTATCCAACATTGAAAATTCAACATGGACCTAATATCGGACTTATATACATCCAAAAAATCCAAAATCAATTTTCCTACGAATATGTATTAGGCGATGTTGATTCTTGTGCATGAGTCAACTTTGCCTAACAAATTCACTTGTATTGATGCTTTGCTTTGATTAAACTATCATTCTTCTCATGGTCAATCAGATGCACTAAAAGATCTATCACAGTTTCTCAAGTGCTATGATTGGTGTGCCTATGGATGCGATGTACTATGTCTCCATGCAAATTCACATCAATAAACCCATTAAGCTTAGGTGTTCATGTGTGATAAATGCGCTCACAAGGTCATAGCTCACACGGATTGCACATATACAATGACTATCTTTAGTCATCATTGCATCATATGTTCTTCCATTCAAAAGTTTATTCCTAATTCATCTTTCTCAATCATGGATTATAAATCTCAGTTCATGCATAAGGAGGCCAATCATATACATGTATTAAGCATAGAAAGGAAGACACAATAAGAAAGAAGAAAATCTAAATAAAAAATCAAACATCAACATAAGATTCTTTGTTAAGATCCATCCCACCCTAGATAAATGGAATTTAGAACATCATAATTGAATTGAAACCAACTGAATGAGTAACAAATATTTTCATATTCAAATTTGAATGTTAATTCCAAATACAAAAGATAGACTAAATTGAAAGAAACAGAATATTAAAATTTCTAACAACTCTTTCCAATGATCTCCTCTGCTTTGAACTCTTTGAACTCTCTATCTGCTAGATGTGTCCTTAAATAACCCTCAATTATGGTTTTAGTGGACTCCTTCACAAATAGCAATACCTCTTATGCGTAGGAATAGTTTTCTAAGAATAACTTGCACTTGTTCACACCTCAAACTCTAAAATATAGTAGCACGTCTAATGTATAGCCATCAGCTACTAAAAACAACTCCACTCATGCAATTGCAATTGCAATCAGCAAAGTCTAAGAAAATTCATAAATTGCACAACTTCTAAAATAATCTTCAATACGTAACTTCTAAAGAGTGTGTGCTACTTCAACCAGTTTCTGTTCATGATTTGTCCATCTGAAACCAATTTTGAACTGCAATTCCAACTTGACCACATGATTTTAGAGCAACTCATACAAATATGAAACTTTGATATTTTCTTTAACACACCTCTGAAAGGCTTCAGATGTGCTACACCATACTTTTAAATTACAAATTTTAGATTTCAACATTTTTCTTCTTTTGCACAACTTCAGCACATCTGAAGATGCACTTCAAACCAACTAAAGCTTGAGCTACTAATTCAATTTCTTGTTTCAGACCTTATGAAGTTAATTCTCGCACATTTGAAGCACTTAAGTGCCACTGATGTGGAACCAAACCTCTTTACTAGGCTTGATTTTGATGATGAACATATTTAACTAGCAAAGTTTTGATGATAAGCAAAAGCACATGAGTGAAAGTTTAAGCTACTAATCAATGTTTCTCAAGTGTGCTGTAATGAACAATGTATCATGGAAATAGCATAAGTGGATAATGTACATAAGACTATATTAGTGACAAGATCCAAGCCTATGAGGAAGAAAATGTGAATGCTCAAATGAGAAAGAATGATACTGAAACTTTGAAGAACAATGTAAAAAATAACTTCCAAATATGTCTCAATGCATTACCAAAGTAATTTAAATAATTGCTCAAGGTCAGACAAAAATAAGGCTTCAAAATGAAGAAAACAATCTAAGTTTCGGACTCAAGTAAGGAACTGAACACTGAGAAAGGAAGTTTGGACACCGCATGATCAATCTCAGACATAGATGTTAGTATTATGTGTATGATTTTAATTACAACAAAATTTATTTTAGACCTGATATATGCTACTAATGTTGTTGGCTTATGAAGCTTGAGATGTAGTCAAGAACTAATTTTAGACTTGATATGTGCTAATGATATTCTTAGTTTATGAAGCTTGAAATGTAGTCAAGTATGCCTGAAGAGTATGCATTTTAATTGAGTAATCATTATGCAAGCATATTTGTAAGTTATCAAAAAATGAAGAAAATCGCTACAATCTATATTGCAATTAACTAGGCTTATCATATTGTGCTACAATGGATCATATTTATAATTGTTAAGATAAAATTATGTGCCTCAAAGAAATATCATTTCTATATTCCAAAGAATGTAAGCTTGAAAGAGTTTTTCTAAATACAAAAATATGATTCAAATTTTATATCCATGTTTCTAAACTTATGCAAATTATATGTGGAAAAATGTATTTTAATTTGTAATGAAGAATGTCAAAGTCTCAAAAAGTGACAGAATGCAAAAACACAAGTAGAGGACACCAGCCATTTGGAATAACCACCTGGCAAACCACCTGGGACTCCAACCACTTGGAGCAACAACTTGCCATACCTCCTGCTAGGAGGCAGCAAGGTACACTTGGAATAAAAGCTAGAGAATCGACCATAGTTGCATGGCTTAGCCACCTGGCATATCACCTGGCACATAGCCGCTTGGCCTAGGCACCTACCATACCGCCTGTCGACCCCCAACAGTTAAAAATTTGAACATTGGTTCATCAAATCAACTCTAACAACCATGATTTTGAAAGATCTATTTAAGGGGGAATGGAGGGACATTTCTAAGAAGTTATAGTATTCATTTTGAAGATCCTTTCGAGCTTTAATCTTTTCATTCTCAAGCAACCAAAGGCCAAGAGCTTAAACCTTCTTCATATCCACACAAGAAGTGCTACACAAAGGGAAGATTCTCAGCACCAAAAAGTGCTACTCAAATTACTTCTTCCCCAACGCTCAAAAAGAAGCACATTCAAAGTGTAATCCTCTCTTTCTTTCATTTGTGTATTCCTTGAGTTTGTAGAGACCAACCAAGAAGAGCAAGTCGATTGTTGGAGAGATTGTTCTTATAATTGATTGCTAAGTCTATGCCTCCTTGAGCTGGAATCAAGAAGAGTGCAAGGAGCACTAGTTTATGCCCCCTTGAGCTGGAATCAAGAAAAACAAGTTGATTATTGGAGAGATTGTTCTCATAATTGATTGATAAGTTTATGCCCTTTAGAGGTAGAATCTAGAAGAGTTTGAGGAGAACTTGTGTAATTCCATTATAGAGAGATAGTGGAACCCAAGGCACGAAGAAGAGTGTTCTTAGAAGAGTGGAGTAGGGAAGGCTGCCCGAACCACTATAAAAATATTGTGTGTTATTCATCTGTGATTGATTTAATTTCTTACATTTAACTACTTTATTACTTATTTCATTATAACTTGCACATAAGTATAAAAATGAGGGAAAGTAATCAAACAGGGGTTAAGTAAGAAATTTTTTATAAACCCAATTCACTCATCCCCTCTTGGGTTAATCCAAACTTATAAGACCCAACAAGTGGTATTAGAGCAGGCTACATAATTAATTGTAGCGATCCCATGGCTAACCATTATGTTCATCCTCTATGTTTAGAGAAGCATATTCCTCCACCCAACCTCCACACTATGACGGATCAAACGATGCACATTGGAGGAGAAGGTTGAAAATATATCTTATGGCCAATGATCTTAAGCCTTGGAAAATTATTTTTATTAGCATAAGTGACGATAAAGAGAGTCCAAGGCAAGAAATCATGGCTAAAAATGCCTTATTACATGTTCTTTGCCCCACCATCTTTAAACATGCCCTAGCTTGTAAAACTACAAAGAAAATCTTGGACAAGCTAAAGGTGATTTCTGAGGGGCAAGTTGTTGTGCACTCAAATGATACTAATGCTGCTACTGAGATTGAATAAAGTGCAAAAAATGAAGAAAAGGAGGAGCAACCTTCTAAAGAAGAAGAAAAGAAAGATGATCAATTTGTGAAAATACAAATGTAAACTAAAGAACCACCACTGATTGAGGAGGAGGAATCTCAAGAAGAAATTGAGATTCAAGGAAAAGATTTGGCAATCAATGATGTAGAGATTGAAGAAGAAAAGAATGAAGAAAGCCAAATCTATGTGGAACAACTTGCTATTGAAAGCAAAAATTTAGAGCAAGTCAAAGACGAGGATGAGGGATGTATACAAAGGGCAACTACAAAGCCTCAAGTTCACATTGAAGAGGCCAAATTGTGTGAAGATTTCTCTCAAAGTAAATGGGAGCGACCTGAAGAGGAAGGAAATAAGAAAGAAAAGAGAAAGGAAAGAAAAAGGAGACTAACAATAAGAAAGACAAAGAAGAAGAAGAAGAAGAAGTGTTTGTGATCCTTTTTCATCAAGAAGCTATGAAATGAAGAAAGAAGAAAAGAGAAAGAAAAGAAATAGAGGACCATTAATA
>JAYJMB010026340.1:6841-38593 GCA_036873735.1 Pouteria campechiana
CGATCTATAAATATCAACTAAGGTATATCAGGGAATACTATCCCCTTCCAATCAAACATTCACATGTTATCTAATGACTGGATATTTTCTATCCCTTTTATTTAGACATCCATATACAAGAATAAGCTTAAAGACATGGGATACTCTCTATTCCCAACAATCACATGTCCATAACATAAACCCAGCACCAATTATTTCAATTCCAGGGATACTATCCCGAACGTTCATGCACCCATCATACCTGATAAACATTTATCAACTTTTAGCAAAGCACAGGATATCCACTATCCTCAAGCAAGACATACATGCCCGGAGACAACCAATGGGATAACTACTATCCCCATCTATGCATCCATGCAAATAGAAAAGGGGCACCTACTTAATTGCATGAAGAACCATGCATTATATTCTTTGACTTGGCTTCTCATGTTCTTTGACTTGACTTTCCATCCATATTTCAATAGTCCTACACATGTATGATTCAATTTACATATTATTCATTAGAATATTTCATTAAACATTTTCTATGCATAACTTAACTATAAATTTCCACATTCCACAAGGGTATAAGTTACACATTCACATACTAACATTCTACAAGTCATACTCATTATAAAACAACTTTTCTATTAGTACGTAATTTACATCCCAAAAGGACTAATCATTCTTTCTATTTCATTATAGTCTCAGGGTTACAATTAACCCTACACATACCACATATCTTAAACTTTAACTCTCACTTCGTTTCCCATTTAACCATTCCATCAAACATTCTATAGGTGCTAGTTAAATCATAACTTATAGTATAGTACATCAAGAGTGTTTCATTTCCAATAATACATACCCCTCATGTAACATGATTAACACTTAATTAACCTTAAGAATAATTCGATTAAGATTCAATTATACCTTTAGTGTAACCAATTCATGGCACATAGCCCACACAAAAACTCATTTCTAGCCCCAATTAGATCATGGCTACAATTGGATTTTTCACCCTCAAACAAGCGCCAAAATATTATACTGATTTCATATGTAAATCATTGAATTCCCAAATTTTCCATTGTTCATGGAAACCCTAACAATAATAATTCAAATTTCTTATGTAAGATTGAGTTGCAAAGCATAATAATCAGTGAATTAAACATGTCCCTCATGAATCCATACTATTTTCCCCCAAAATCACTATTCACACATTCATACCAAACCATCACACACAGAAAACATAAATTAGATGGGGCAAAACTAAATTACCATGCCCAATTCACTAATTACCCATTTCCTCCTTGATTCTAAGAACAAAACTCCTCATCTTCCCCCAAAAGTCACTATGCACGAGTGGGTAAAAACCCTAATAATACAAAAATCTTGAATTTGAGTCAAGAAAAGAGTTTTACCTCATAGTTCAAATATGGCTTCCACCATAGAGCATGATTTCAACACCAAACCCTCATGAACCCATCATGGCTGCAGTAAAATCTGAGATTCCATCTCTATCCACCATCCAAATGGCCAAAACTATATCCATATGCGTATTTGGATGCTTATCCACCTAAATCCTCTTCTTTTCTAGCAAAAATGGCAAGGATTTGACATAAATGGGGTTAGGGTAGAGGATTGGGCATGAGAGAGGGAAAATGGAATGGGTTTTTAAAAGAAAATAGGATGAACCCACCTTAAAAAGTTGGTTGACCGACTTTCTTCACTGGCCAGTGTCTTGATCCTAAATTCTGGTGCCGTAGCTTTGATTTTCGTTGGACGCTATCCGGTCACCTTCATAAGCTGACACCATGGTGCAACTTCTTACTACCCATGCACATGAAATGGTGCCACAACACTAAATTCCTGAGTTCCGGCCCTGATATTCACTACCCCCTTATTTCTTCCATTTCCTTATAATATTTACCATGACTTTGCCCTATTATTTTGCTTAAATTTTTCTCATATTATTTCCTCCTTTTTCTTATATTTTTCTCATTGTTTTAATCCTTCACATAGGCCTTTAATTGGAACAATTTTATTAAATTCATATACACCTTCACCATTTCAATTAGAAATTATTATCTTTTTCCTCAATTCTTTACAAAATTTTGCCTCCCCCATTTTTTCAATGCCTCAAGTATTACAACACCTATGCAAAATTCTTTATTGAATGCCATAAATACTCCATCAAATTATTTATTCAAATGATGAGGCACATATAGTTATCAATTATGATCATTATAATATGAATAGATTTGGAAGGCATTGATGAATGTACAAGGGCATACAAAAGGCTTGTGTATTTTAGAAGACAATTAAAGGAGTGTGGTTAAAGTGAGTATATTAAGTCACATCCATTATGTTGCTAATCATCGAGTTCTAGATTACCTCACTCGATCCATGCTATATAATAAGATGCCTTTCAAGCAGAAATGATGATGCTTCTTGCAAATCCCATCTTAGATAGATTAAAGAAGTATCTTTATGGGAAACTGTCAGATCAAGCATTGTGTTTAGCTATTATTGGTGATCCAAAGCTCAAACTAGATGAAATTGATATTCCTTAAGACACTTCTGAAAAATTGCTAATTCCCAAGCATGTAAATTCAAGAAACTTGAAAAAGCTTAAGAAATGTTGCAATTTACATGTTTATTATATGAGGGAGTGCTATGTAAAGAGCAAGAATGGTTTGATTTTATTAAAACAACATACTAAACTCCAGTTGGGTGATATAGTATATAAATCTTTGGAAGATGGTAATCCTATCTTGGTAAATAGGCCTCCATCTATGCATCAACTTTCAATTATTGTATCTTTAGTAAAGGTTCTCCTTATGGATTCAATAGTAATCATAAAACTTATTTGTTGAGCACTTTTACTTGGAGATTTTGATGGAGATTAACTTCATGGTTATGTTTTTCCATCCATCTTCTATAGAGAGGAACTTAAGAAGCTTAGGTTGTACAAGGATCACCCAATGGATAAAATGATAGAAATTCAACTTTGAATCAAGATAATTTTGGTGAAGTGCTCCACTTGCAAACCTTTTTGTAAACCTATTATCACAAAACAACATCATGGAATAAAAAAATCTCCTTGGAACAATAAACACAAACAAATTAGGGTCATGCATTGTCATATCGCACAATTGCTCTTGGATTTGCTTGATTAAGTTATCAAAAAGTGAAGCTCCTTGAAAAAATTATACCTAAATTCAAAAAACAATTCCCATAACTAAATGGAAATCCCTAAATACCTGTAAACTTACACAAAATATTGTCCTCAATGTTAAAAATAATGCATAAGGGGAGAAAAACTTCCTTGTGGGGATGTATGCACTTCTGATGGTGTAGGAAGGGTGTTGTTGATGTTGTGCACATCTTTTTGAATAGATCATCTGCATCAAGAAAAATAAACTAAAAATTAAATTGATAAACTAAACTAAGCTAATGAGAATAAACAAAACAACAAAAAAGTTTGAAAGTTAGGGTTGTCTTTGAAGAAGTGCTTTGTTTAAAGTCTCAACCCGACTATAATCTCCCATCTTTTAAGAGAATTTTGGGTTTTTAGTGCTCTAGTTCTTTAAATTTGGGTATTAGCTTTTGGAATTTTTCTGGTGTACCCAATTGATACACATACTCAATTGATTCAACATTGTCTAAATACTCTTCCATGTTTCCATTCACTACATCAATCCCAAAGCAATCATTATTCTCATTGAGTAACTTCATTGCCTTGAAGATATTGAACTTTACTTCTTGGTCATGGAATCATAGTAGCTCATCTTCCTCAACCTTGAAAAAGAAGAAGAAATAATCATTAGAAAGAATGAATCATTATAAAAAAGCATACTTTAGATGATCTGGCAATTGCTTCAGTTCCAAATTAGCTTTGACTTCTTCCATTGATGACTCTTTTTGAAGCACTTCCACCTTGTTACTAACTTTCTCTTTTGATGATGTTTCCAAATCCAAGACATGCTCCATGATCTCCCTAGAACTTATCATAACCTGACTAATAGAATTTGCAATACAATTTTCCAATGGATCTTGGACACTTTCATCAGTAAAAATGAAAACTACATGATCATTCAAAACCTCAATCCTTTTCCAAGTATTCTTCTCACTTCAAAAATCTAAAGCATAATAAATATTGAACCTTACTTCATCATGATTAACCCTCAAGGTTAACTCACCATGCTACACATCAATCAAAGCCCTTCCAGTTGCTAAGAATGGTCTTCCAAAAATCAAAGGTACTTCAAAATCTTCTTCCATGTTTAGCACCATGAAGTCAACTAGAAAGATGAATTTATCTACCTTTACCAATACATCTTCTATGATTCCCCAAGAATAAGTCAAAGACCTATCTGCCAATTATAGTGTAATGGTAGTTGGCTTCACCTTTCCAATCCAAGTTTCTGAAAAATTGATAAAGGCATTAAATTAATAGATGCACCTAAATCAAACAATGCCTTATGATATGAAGAATTTTCAGTAATGCAATGAATAGTAACACTCCTTAGATCTTTCAATTTTTCAAGGGTGCTTCCTCTGAAAAATAACACTACATTCTTCTATTAGCTTCACCGTCTCAAATTCTTCAAGCTTTCTCTTCTTGGACATGACTTCCTTCATGAACTTGGCATAGTTGGACATCTGCTCTAAAGCCTCTACAAAAGGAATGTTAATACAAATTTTCTTAAAAATTTCTAAGAATTTCCTGAATTGTTCATTAATTTTCTTCTTTTGAAATCTTCGAGGAAAAGGAAGTGGGGTTTCAAAATTGGAGGGCTATCACAAAATGTAATCCTCTCAAGTCTATAATCTTCCCTTTTTGGATCTTCTTTCTTCTCTTCCTCTTTCTTTTCCTATGCAACAACTTAATCCATTGATGTTGAGAATGGTTATGGCTTAACATGCTTCTTTGAAGATTTCAATTCTCTTCCACTTCAGTGCTACAACATTTTATTGCATTTTATTGCTCCCTTGGATTCTTCTTAGTTTTACTTGGAAAAGAACCTTTGTTAAGATTATTGACAAAATTTGCAAGTTGACCAATCTAAGTCTCCAAAGACTTGAAAGATGCATTCATGTTTCCCATAAGTGTCTCAAGGCTATCAAGTCTCACTTCATTCCTTGTAAATCTTGATTGACTTTTCATTACAAAAGAACTCAGAAGATCTTAATTGATGGCTTCTTATTTGCTGCTTGAGATTGATGAGGAAGTTGAAAACCAGTAGAAGAGTTTATGGCATTCCTAGGATTCCCATAAGAAAGATTTTCATGATTTCTCCATCCTAGATAATGTTGATTTGGCAGGTTGTTTCCATGAAAGTTGTTGAGGACCTTGTTATTCACATATTGCACAGCTTCCTTGGATTGGTCTACAGCCATGTATGATTCAATTGTAAAAGAAGACGGCTCTCTTGAAATTGGAACTCCCTGTGATGTTGAATGGACCAATGCTAATTAACGAGTCAAAGATGGTATGTGTGTAGAAATAGTCATAATTTGATCCACTTCAAAACACCTAGCAACCTTTCTGACCATATTTCTTTCATTAGGCCATTAGAAGGTGTTGGAAGCCATGTCTTTAAGCAAGGCATAAGCATTTGCTGTAGGTTTTCCCATTAGTAAACCTCCAAAAGTAGTATCCACTATTGTTTTTATCTGACCATTCAACCCATTGTAGAATAATTGGATTTGAAACCAATCAAGAAACCCATGTTAAGGACATCTTCTGATTAAATCCTTGAATATCTCCCAACATTCATAGAGTGGCTGAAAATCCATCTGTTTGAACTAACCAATTTCACTTCTAAGTTGAGTAATTTTAGCAGGTGGGAGAATTTCGTTAGAAATTTTTGTTGAACCAAACCTCCTTTCCTTGGATTAATTTTGATGATGAATATTTTTAACCAACCATGTTTTGATAATGAGATAAATCATGTGAGTGAATAATTAAGCTATTGACTATTATTTCTAAGTGTGTAGTAACAAATAATATGTTAGGGAAATAACTAAAGTGGACGGCGTACACAAGATAAAATCAGAGACTAGATCCACCATATATCAAAGGTGTTAGTCCCATATGGTTGGTAGCCAAAGAAGGGAGGGGTGAATTGAGTAGATAAAAATTATGGTCAAATAAAAATCATCGTGCTATAAAGGAAATAGAAGTTTAATCAAGTAACACTTGACACAAGATTTTCATAGTGGTTTGGGCAACCTCCCTATACTCTTCCAAGGGCAGACACACTCCTTGTGCCTTGAGTTCTACTATCTCTTATAATGAAATTACAATAATGCTTCGAGTACTCTTCTATATATACTTTAACAGGCATAACTAATGCTCCTAGCACTCTTCTGAATTCTATCTCCAGGGGGCATAAACTAGTGCACCCAGCACTCTTCTAGATTCTAGCTCTAGGGGGCATAAACTGGTACTCCCAACATTCTTTTAGATTTCAGCTCTGGGGGGAGTAACTAGTGCTCCTACTACTCTACTCGTTTGAATGAACTCACTAAGAAACTCATTAGTTTCTATGATCACTAGCAAACTTGGTGGTTTTCTAGAGTTTACCAAGAAACTCATTATAATGTGGTTTTCAAAACTCACCGTTAACTCAAACAATCTAGTTTTCTTAAGCTTGCTAAAAGCTCATAAGGTAGATAAACTGCAATAAGGTAGTATAACAATTTGCCTCTTATCCTAGGCTGATTTGTACAAAAATTAAGTACTGATAGAATAAATACTCAATGAAGCACAATGGATATCAATACTCTAGAAGATTGATGATGATAGAGCTTGTAAGCATATTGACATTTAGCTTGGTGGAGATTGAATATCCTGGAGGAAGTCTTTCCTTGAGAAAGAGGTTACTCGATGTCATGCCCCGCACCCCTATCCTATGCATTTAGCCATTCTAGTTAGGCTTATGTAGGACATTATCATTACCCTGCCATTTCCCCATTTCTAAACAAAATTTCTACCAAAAATCTAGCAAAATCTGCCCTAAGATATAAAGGTTTATACTTGTGCATGCATTCTTCATATAAACTTCGAATTTCAATAACTCTAAATTACTAACATAATCATATATCATACTTCAACTACAGCCCCACTCGCCCACAGCTAGATGCCTAAGATCAAAACCGAATCATAATGGTAATCACATAAAGCTATACACCATATCAAAAATAAATCACTATGACATGCTAATACTATACAATATACATCATTTTAATTTTCCTAAATATCAATACACCTCATTATAGAAGTCTAATTAAATTTCCAAACACATATACATGAAGGGATTCTAATCCCAAGTTATCATACCATGATGAAAACTCTTCAATTAGTGCTCATCGGTCCCAACTCACCATTGGGATTCTTTACCTGGCCTATTAGCTAAAAAAATATAATAAGAAGACGTAAGTCTGGGAAACTCAATAAGTAAGGTTGCTTAATAAGTAATCAACATCTCATTTTCTAGTGTAGAACACAAATACAATATAACAATACGATCACTCCATAATTATACATCCATGAGGCTCCAATCCTCACTATTCCAAGATACACATTCTACACTCTTCAGGTGTATTGTGCCATACAGGCATTACATCTCACAACTGTGCCATTTAGGCACAGTGTCGCATCATTCGGTCATTACAATTTATGGATCAATTATCATATATGGCATTATAGGATACTCAAGGCCCCCACACATTCTCACATTCATAATATATAATAAACAAATAGTCCTGGGATAATCCTTATCCCCATAAATCATCCAATTGTACATTCCCATCATATAATAAATATCAAGTAAGATACATCAGGGGATACTATACCCTTCCAATCAAACATTCACATGCTATCTAACGATGTTATCTTCTTTATCCCATTTATTTAGACATTCATACACAAGAAGAAGCTTAAAGACACGAGATACTCTCCATTTCCAACAATCACATGTCCATATCACAAGCCACACATCAATTATTTAAATCCTAGGGATACTCCTTATCCATAACATTCATGCATTATCATATCTGATAAACATTAATCTTAAAGAAATATGAGATATCCACTATCCCCATCCATTCATACATGCCCGGATACAAACAATGGGATAACTATTATCCCCATCCAATCCAACATTCATTCAAACAAAAAGGGTGCCTACTTACCTTAAGGAAATCCAATTCCATTGTCTTCAAGCTCCATAGCTTTAATTTTCTCAATAGTCCTAGACATACCACAATCTCATTTGTTTAAAATAGCAAATGCATTCAACTCATGTCAAGCCAATGAATTTGGATTTCTAGATACTATCAATCAATCAAACTATTAGTAAGTCTAAATACGTTTTCAAGTGCATAACGACATATAAATTTTGGCCACAAACTTTAACTTTGGCCACAAGGTTATCTAATGTACATTAATCTTTAAACACTTTGTAATCATGTATTTCATGTATTACATACGTAGTATTAATGCATGTTTTGTAGCCAATCATAGGCTACAGTATGATTAATTAATCACCTCGCTTCCCTCATGAAAGTATTTCATTAAACATAATGACACTTAAATTATGCTTTCTTCACAAGTTGTCTCAAGGAACCATTCTTTCTTACAACATTCATCTTGTATATCATCTTGTATATAATATGATATACACTTAAACAGCTTTAAAACAACTCAACAAAGCTTTTAATTCAATCAATTCATAACTTAGCCCATATAGAAAATTCCCTTTTTTCATAATTCATGAACACAATATAATTAGCCCTTATTAGGTCTAAATCATTCCAAAAATATTATAATCCATACATAAATCATTTTCCTCATGAATTAAATGACACTTGATGTCATTTCCCCAAAATCACTATTCATGAACCATAGCTTAGCATAAAACATAATTTCTTATGCTCAAATTACTCCCAAAATCCCAATAATTAACTCATGAACCATTCACCCCATTATTTACACAACCATTCATACCAAATTTTCCCAAAATTTACTATTTATGGATGGGTAAAAACCTTAATCAAGTAGAAAATATCAATTAATCGAGGAAAAACACACTTGCCTCCATTTCCATGAATGGCCATCATCACAAAGCATGAATCCTTCCTCAAAGCATCCCATAAATCCCATAAATGATAGCAACCTCAAATTTTCACCATATTTTTACCATCCAATGTGGAAAACTTAGGCTAGAAGGGATGATGAGGAGGTCATTCCTCTAATTCTCCTTAGTTTCTAGCAAAAAGGGCAAGGAATCAAGCTTTCGAATGATGGATTTTGAAGTTTGTGAGCAGGCAAAGAAGAAGGAAGAAAATTAAATAAAATAATTATCCCAAAAACCTAACTTAAAAAGTTGGGTCACCAACTTGGCCTGTTAACTGGTGTTGCAGCTCTATTTTTTGGCACCGTGGCACTAGAATCCGTTGCCCGCAACTACGCCCCTTTTACGTTCTAGCACCGTAACCCTGAATTCTGGCATTTTGGCTTTGATTTCAATTGGACACCACCTATCCATCTACACAAACTGTTGCCACAACTCTACAATCTGGTGTTGAGGTGTAGTTGCCTGCTGCCCACCTACATGAAATGGCACCGCAATCAAGGCCCTAAATTTTGCCATCTCTTTATTTCATCCATTTTCTACACTGTATTGTTGAACATATTATCTACCTTGATTTTAATGACGAACATTCTTAACTAAGTATATTTTGATGATGAGCAAAGACATAAGTGAAACATTAAGGTACTAACAATCTATTCTCAAGTATGTTGCAGAATTATTAACTCATACTCAACTTGAGAATAACATTCATGATGATAAAAGGAAGACACAATGTAAATGCTCTTTTAGAATTAAGTATACAAATTTTTTATATACTTAAAACAAGAAAATAGAAATTCTGAAGTTTTGAAGACACCCTTCAGAGCTAACAGTAACAACCTCAGAGTTATCTCAATATTTTTTGAAGTAAAATGGAAAGCTTCAGAATTGTCACAAAACTTTGGAGTTAATTAAAAATCTTCAGAGTAGTCATAGCATGTTTTAGAGTAATTTGAAGAGCTTCAAAGTTATTAGAGCAAAGCTTTGGACAAGTCATAGAATGTTTTAAGGTAAATTGAAGAGCCTCAGAGTCGTCATAGAAAAGCTTCAGACAATTCACATCATATGTCATAGTTTTCACAATGAGCTTCAAAGTAAAATAAAATAAAATACTTAGGCGTTGTTACAAGTATGTTTTGGAGTAGATAGACAAGCTTTAGAGATAATTTGAAAGCTTTGGAGAAAGCCTAAGACAAGCTTTGGAATCCTCACAGCGTGTTTCAGAGTTGTCACAAGCACAGTTCGGAGTCTTTTTTCAAAGCTTCAGACAAGTCAAAGCAAACTTTGGAAAAATCAAGAAAGCTTCAGAATCATCAAGTATACTTCCAAATAGTCATAGAAATTTTTAAGTTATCATAGTACACTTCGGAAACAATAGGACAAGCTTCAGAGATAATTAGATACGCTTTGGAATAAACAAATAGATATGCTTCGGAGAACTTAGAGTCATGTTTCGGAGTAAATTCAAACAAGTGTCAAAGTAAATAGACTCACTTTGGAGTCCTCAAAGCCTCACTTTAGAGACAATGACCAAGCTTTGGAGAAATTAATCAATACTTTAGAGTTATCTTTCTGAAGCATTAAAAGTTTAGAAAATCCTCACTTCTTTCTACAAAGTATTGTCGCAACTAAGAAGGCTTACTATTATTTTTGAGAATCTGAAGAAAAATAAATCAAGTCATCCGAAAACATTCAAGACATTAACTATTCACTTATCTCTTTGAAATAACCAAAGAAGCAAATTCGGAAAACTTGTGATGAAAGTGAATATTAAGAAACGTTCGTGACAAAGTAGCAAACTGATACCAGAATGCAGTAAAGTCAGATGTTAGACAAAATATAAGGTAAAAAAAATATTTTTGAACTTTTGAATGTCTACCAAAGTTAGCAACAAAAAAAAATCATGCTTAACCTATAAAAGAGAAATTCAGAGCAAAAGAAAACTAACTCTTGAATATCACTGATCATTGCTGAAAATAAGAAGAGCATTCAAAATCTTCCTTCAAAGTTCAACTCCAATGGCCACATCTCTATCAGAAGCTCTCAAAGTCTTAATTGCTTCTCAATCAAGGAGTTTGAATCTTTTACACTGACTTGCTTATTCATTTACTAAAACTTCAAAATTTTATGTACAAATCTGTTTAAGTAAGAGACATCAATCTATATACTTCATTTTAGTGTTTGGAACAAGTGCACTTGGTATTTAGGTGTTGTGATAAGCAAGTAGGGAACCAATAAGTTATAAAAGTTTCTGATTATGTTGGAAAACTAGTAAGTTGGTTGGTGAGCTTGTTATAAAACTAACATGTATTTGATCAGGTTGATCAAGGTATTAGTGGAACCTGAGTTCAGTAGAGGAGACTGACTCAAAGAAGTTGAGTAGGAACCCAAAAAGGGCTGAACCACTATAAAAGTCTTGTATTGTGTGTTATGCAATCTGTTTTACTTATTCATTCAGCACTTTAATCATTTGATTTGGCCAAAAAGTTTTAAAGCTCAATTCACATCCCCCCTCTTAAGCTACCATTGTATAAGGGACCAACAAGTGGTATTAGAGCAGGCTTCACTAGTTAAATCTTGATTACCAATATATTAACTTGTGAAGAGATTCAAATGGCCAGTATGTTCCACAATACATCTATTAAAGGACGATCTACTCCCAGACCCCCTCTATTTGATGGAACCAATTATGGGTATTGGAAAATGAAATTCGTAAAATTTCTTGACTACCATAGATTACGAGTTGTGGCTTGTAGTGAAAAATGGAATGAATGTTACCAACAACAAAGACAAATACACTATAGAAGATATACAAGCAGTAGAACGTGATGCTAAGGCAAAGAATTGCCTCTACTGCACGTTAACTTCCTCTGAGTTTGAAACGATTTCTGCATGTGATTTAGCTAAGGAAATCTGGGATAAACTCAAAGTAGCACATGAAGGCACAAACCAAGTAAAAGAGACTAAAATAAATCTTCTAGTGAAGGAATATGAAGCCTTCTCTATGAAGGAATCAGAAAATATTTTTGAAATATTTGAAAGATTTCAAAAAATACCAATAGCTTAAAGAACTTAGGAGAAAAATATGAATAAACCAAGCTAGGAAAGAAAATCTTGAGATCTCTACCTAGACACTGGATGCCTAAAGTTACTGCTATACAGGAAGCAAAAGATCTAATGAAGGTGATAGTAGAAGAACTCATGGGATCACTCATGACCCATGAAGTCCTGATGAAACAAAAAGCACCAGACGTAGTCAAAGGCAGGAAAACAATAGCGTTATAAGCAGAATCAGAAAATGAAGAATCTTCAGAAGATACCTCACCCTTTGAAGATGATGAGGATATGGTTATGATAACCGGAAGATTCAAAAACATGTTAAAAAAAATTTGGTAACAATTCCAAGAACTTCAAAACTAAAGATAAGAAAAGGGAAGTTCCAATCTGTTACAACTGTAGCAAGCTTGGGCATATGAAATTTGATTACCCAGAACCAGATAAAAAGTAAGTAGATAAGAAGGAAAGGTATAATTCTTACTTTGACAAAAAGAATATTTCTAATAGCAGGAAATTTGGAAAGAAGAAGAAAGCTATGGCTGCATGGGAAATGCTGGAAAACATGATGCAATAAAGCTCAAGTGAAGAGGAAGAAGAAAACGAAGCTTAATTCAGCTCACTCAGCTCTAAAGAAAAGGATCAAGAAGAATATCATATAGGAATAAGCTTCATGGCTATCCACAATGATGAGGTAAATTTGAAATTTGAAATTTTTGATATTGAAGAATTATTAGAAGAATTGTATTCAAATTTCAAAACATTAAAAATGAAGTAAAAGAAAACTAAAAGAGAACTTGAAAGAATAATTAATGAATGCTCCAAATTAAAATAAGAAAATAAATTGCTTAAAATTGATCAGACTATCAATATAGAACTTGAGCAACTTAAAGTAGAAAATCATGCTCTAAGAAAAACCTTAACTACTATCTTATTTAAACTTAAAATAAAGAAAGATATAGGAAACTAAAGAAAGAAAAATCACAAATGAAAATTTAGACCCAAACAGAATATGATTTGGATTCCCGAGCCAGTTGCTAAAATAGTAAATACAGCTATATATCCAAAAAATAGATTCGTAGCATCTAAAAAATAATGGGTGCCAACATATTCTGCTACTAACCCACCTGGACTCATTCCTAAATGGGTACCAAAAATTATAGTTTAATTTCATTACTAAAAGTGTGTTTGAGAGTCATGGAGAATAGCATGTGGTACATTGATAGTGGTTGCTCAAGACACATGACAGGAGAAAGGGAGCTATTCACAGAACTAAAAACTAAAAATGGAGGAACAGTTACCTTTGGAGATAATGGAAAAGGTGGAGTGGTTGGAATTGGTAAAATTGGCCAACCTTCCTCTATTATAATTTCAAATGTTTTATTAGTAGAAGGATTAAAACACAATCTTTTAAGTGTAAGTCAACCCTGTGATAATGGTTACAAAGTTATATTTGAATCTCATACATGCTCAGTATAGATAGTTCAAATTCAGTTGTAGTATGTGGAAAGAGACATGAAATGTCTATTTGGTGTATTTATGTGATATCTAAGTCAAATATCTTGTTGTAAATGAAAATGAACCCATGTTATCGCATAGAAGACTAGGACATGCCAACAAGAATCTGATCGAAAGACTATATAATAAAGATCTAGTTGTTGGCTTACCAAAACTCAAATTTGATAATAAATTGTTTGATGCTTGTATGAAAGGCAAGCAATTAAAAGAATCATTCAAATCAAATAAAGAAGTATACACAAGCAAACCTCTTCAGTTGGTACATATGGATTTAGTTGGACCAACAAGAATAAGAAACCTTGGAGGGAAACATTATGCAATGTCATTGTAGATGACTTAAGTAGATTTACCCGGGTCATGTTTCTAACATCCAAAGATGAAGCTTTTTCATTCTTTGAGGTATTTTCCAAACATATACAGAATGAACAAAGCTCTCATATAATTGCCATAAGGTGTGATCATAGTGGAGAGTTTGAAAACCATAGATTCATTGATTTCTGTGAAAGCACTATAATTCTTCAAACTTTCTTAGCACCAAGAACACTCCAACAAAATAGAGTAGCTGAAAGAAAAAACAAATCCTTGCAAGAGATGACAAGGATAATGTTGAGTGAATATGACCACCTACAGTATTTTTGGGCTAAAGCAATATACATAACAAGTTATATTATTAATAGAATCTTTGCTAGATCCATACTCAACAAAACTCCATTTGAATTATACTATGGCAAGAAACCAAATATTTCATATTTTCATACTTTTGGTTGTAAGTGCTTTATCCTTAACAATGGCAAAGAAAACTGCAAAAAATTAAAAATAAATCTGATGAAAGGATCTTCCTTGGTTATTCCATCGTTAGTAAGGCATCTAGAATCTATAATCTAAAAAATAAGGCTATAGAGGAATCTATTCAAGTAAAATTTGATGAAAATACCTCTAGGAGAACAAGTGATTTTGATGATGAGACAGGTGAACTAATAACTTTAGTTGAGGAAATAAAAATACAAGACAAAGAAGGAGAACCTCCTCAATTAGAAATATAGAAGGTTAAAGAAGAAACAGACCATCTGTCAATGAGGTAAATAATGAAGGTAAGAATATTTTTCCCAAAGATTGGATATTCATGCATGATCACCCAGAAAGTCACATAATCGGTGATGTATATGACAAAGTTAGAACTA
The DNA here is from genome assembly GCA_036873735.1 of Pouteria campechiana. NCBI lineage: Eukaryota > Viridiplantae > Streptophyta > Magnoliopsida > Ericales > Sapotaceae > Pouteria > Pouteria campechiana. Next base: position 21,714 of record JAYJMB010026340.1, read on the forward strand.
GATCTTCTTATCATCAAATATGTGGCAATTTTCCTTTTATTTCTCAATTAGAACCAACTTTCATAGAACAGGCTTTAGAAGATGAAAATTGGATTTCAACTATGCAAGAAGAATTCGACCAATTCAAAAGAAATAATGTGTGGACTATTGTTCCAAGACCAAATCATCAATCTGTTATAGGAATTAAATGGGTCTTTATGAATAAACTAGATGAATCTGGAATTATAGTAAGCAATAAAGCAAGATTAATGGCAAAAGGGTACTGTCAAGAGGAAGGTATTGATTTTCAAGAATCATATGCTTCTGTTGGAAAAATTGAAGCCATTAGAATGCTTCTTGCATTTGTATCCTTTATGAATTTCAAGTTACACTAGATGGATGTAAAAAATGCATTTTTAAATGGATTTATTAATGAAAAGGTCTATATAAAACAACCACCTAGGTTTGAAGATCCTCATAACCCAGATCATATATTCAAACTTAAGAAAGCCCTCTATGGTTTAAAACAAGCTCCAAGAGCCTGGTATGAAAGGTTAAGCAAATTTCTCATTGAAAAAGATTTTTCAAGAGGCAAAGTTGATACTACTCTATTCATTAAGCATGCAATAAAAGATATTCTCATAGTTCAAGTATATGTTGAAGATATAGTATTTGGTGCAACTAATGAAAATATTTATAAAGAATTTTGTAAGACAATGTAGGGAGAATTTAAAATGAGCTTGATGGGTGAACTCAACTTCTTCTTAGGACTGCAAATTAAGTAGATGAGAGAAGGAATCTTCATTCACCAAGCCAAATACATAAAAGAACTGCTAAAGAAATTTAACATTGAAGATGGAAAAACGTATGGGACACCAATGAGTACTTCAATAAAAATAGACAAAGATGAAAGAGGTAAGTCTATTTACCAAAAACTTTACAGAAGTATGATAAGATCTCTGCTATATTTAACTACTAATAGACCTGATATAATAGTTAGTGTATGCATGTGTACTAGATTCTAATTAGAACCAAAAGAGTTACATCTTATTGCTGTAAAAAGAATATTTAGATATCTTTTAGATACAATTAATTTTGGATTACGGTATCAAAAGGTTCAGATTTTAATTTAATAGGTTACTAAGATGTAGATTTTGCTGGATATAAAGTAGATTGAAAGAGTACCTTAGAATCTTATCAATTACTAGGAAGCATGATTATATCATGGTTTTCAAAGAAACAAACATTAGTTGCGTTATCAACTACTGAGGCTAAATATGTAGCAGCAGGCAACTTTTGTGCATAGATCCTATAGATGAAACCGAAATTAAAAAACTTTGGCCTTAACTTTGTTGATATAGTTATCAGATGTGACAACACTAGTGCTATAAACCTGACCAAGAATCTAGTTCTACATTCTAGAACTATGTATATAGAAATCAGGTATCATTATATTAGGGACCATGTTCAAAACTATGACATTAGCTTAGAATTTGTTCCAACAAAAAATCAGCTTACAGATATCTTCACAAAACCATTATGAGAAGAAAGATTTAACATGATAAGAAGAGAATTAGGCATTCTAGATTCTAATGCATAAAATGCTTAATTTATCAAACAAATTAGCCATTCTGTGTTTTGATCTATGCAAAATAAAAAAAGAAATAAATTCAAATCTTTCATGTTCCAAGAAATATACAAATACATATTTAATCATTTATCTTGGTAATAATTCCTAAATAAACATGAATTAACAATTAATATATATATAACTTAAAACCCACAACTCCAAAAATCCATCTTACAAAGTTTTGGAGTTAAGTCTGATTTCGGACTTCAAAGTCTCCGAAGCCCCAAACAAAAGTCTCTGAAGGCCCAAATAAAAGCATCCAAAGATTGGAAAAGGCCTTCGAAGCAATCCTTTGGAATATCAAAAAATGCAAATTAAATCATCTCCTCTGAAGGATCTCTTTCGAAGTATCCGAAGCCAAAACATGTTAGTATTTCAGAGATTCTTTTATAGCCATCAATCTAATCCGAAGGTACTCAAGTGCCTGCAAACTCTTCGAAAGCTGAAACCTTTCTTCTCCGAACTCACAAAACCCCTCCTTCAAAGAAGACGGTCCATCTTCCCACCTCTTTTAAATCTAAGTCGCAACTCTCTCCGTCCACCTTCCTGCCTTCTTTGACTTCACTCCTAGAAATCTCATTTCCTTTCCAAAAACCTAGAACTCTCTGTCAAAATGGCAAGAATAAAAGGAGCAGAAAGCAAGAGAAAGGAAAGAGAAAATTCTCCACAGAGAAGAGCAACAAAGAAGGTAAGACAGGAAACTGAGATGCTAGAGGTAATCTTTGTAAATAGTTCATATGATTATTTTAGATCACAAAAAAATATGAGGATAGAAGGATAATCAAAGGAAAAATATTCAATTTTGGAGCCTTTGGTATGGAATTAGAGGTATCTAAATGGTTCAGCTACCAAGGCTGGAATGCTTATGTGAGTTACAGAGACAGTCTGTATCCAAGACTAGTAAGAGCACTGATCTGTAATCTCAACACTCAAATAGAAAGCTCATGGTTAGGAGGAACAAAAATTGAACTATCCTAAGAGAGTTTAAGAAACTATTTTAATCCCTTTGAAGAAGAAGAGGAGATTGTATGGCCCTCAAGAGCAATGCTATTCTCAAACTTAGCAGAAACTAAGATAGATGAAAAGGAGAATTATCTGCATGCTATTCACTTGAATGTAAATCTTAGGCTAGCATATCTCATTGTTATGAATAATGTATATCCTAGAGGAGGAGCTGCAGGAGATATATCTGAGAAAGATGCCAGAATCATAGGGGCATTTAAGAATAGAAGAAAGCTAAATCTAGCTAGACTAATGATAGATCACATTCACTTGATCAAGAGTACCACAAGGTTTCCCTTACCTTATGGAATGGCTTTGACCAAGCTGATCAAGAAAGCAGGAGTAGATATCTCAAATGAGAATGAAGAGCCTCCAAGAAAAATAAACCAATTGGATGGGAAAGCTATAAAAAGAATGGGCTTTAAGCAAACTGCACAGTGTTGGATCTCTAAAAAACCAAGAAGACTAAATCAATTTAAAGGATTCAAACTTGATGAAAATCTAGAAAGAGGAGATGTTACAAAACAAAGGCAAGAACTCTCCTCACATGGAGAAGAAGAAGGAACTAAAAGACAGGACTTCATAAGTCTATCAACAGAAACAAGAGAGGAAGTCTCCAGCAGAGAAGAATAACCAAAGCTGAGAGAACAAAAGAAGTTCCAAGAGAGGAATAAAGAATAGACATAGAAGATATTGTAGAAGAAATTTTGAGAGAGAATGTACATGAAGAAACAACAACAGTAGAAATGCCATTATACTCTCAAATCAAATCCCCTTCACCCATTAGACCCACTCACACTCACCAACCATCCACCTCATCAATTCCCACTCCACAACCTATCTCAAAGGACCTAGATGATAGAATAACCATGATTGAACACTTCATGCAAACCTTAGCACTCCAAATGAATAGAATGGATCACAATCTTTCAACTACCATGTCATCTATGATCCTAAGGGCTGATAAGATTGACCAGCGACTTGATTCTATATAAGCTCTATTAGAATCATTCAAAGGTCAAACTTATCATTCCCATTTCAGTCCACCTCAAACCCATTTCTATCCACCTCAAACTTACTTTCCATCACCTCTACATCACTCATCACTAGTTAGAAATAACTCACTAATAACAGTAATGTCATCACCTTTACCTCCTCATCCATCAACATCATCTGTTATTCCAGAGGTTGCTCAACCTGAGAGTCAACCTCCTCCAATACAACCTCCATCAATTCCTAACACTGAAAACCTCTCCAATCTGCCAGAGGATTATCTTACCAATCCTCATAGAGCTATTGTCAAACATGGGAAGTATTCCATCATAGTGCCTTTACCTAGAGTTTATATTCTTCCTCTAGGACCATCCATCTTTTTGGACTGGACTTGGATGGATCTCATTAGATCTGGAGAAGTAATCCTGAATGGATTGTGGACCTTCTACTAGAATGGAACATACCCTCAATTCGATCAAAGTGGAGAAGACCTTCCCCTCATCCAAAAACTCCACCACAAAGTCCTTCACACTCTCCTCTAATAGTTGTTAATGATAATCCTGATTTTCTCCTTCATATATCTAATCCAATCAGGATGACAAAATCAGAGTTTAGGATCAAGTTAGCAATCAATTTTGAAGTTGTTAGAATGTTTCTTTCTCAAGATATCCATATACATCCTCAAGAATTTTCATTCTCTAAACTTGAGGATCCTAACATTCTTCATAGGATTCTACTCCTTCCCGATCCTCTATTGATCATAAAATTCACAGTCCGGATAAAGAGTCAATTCTTCAAGATTAATTTGAGAAACTTCTTAAAATGCTTCAAATGTCAAAACCTCTTAGAAAAGAGTTTCCATCCTCCTCAAGTCCTCATAAATTCTTTATTCTCACTAAGGAAGAATTCACTTTCTATGACAATGACAACATGGAGGCCATTACTGACAATCTACCTCTCCCATATCCTTACATGAATGATCTTTCTATCCAAGAAAGGATAAGGCAGATACAACCTCCACCATGGTGTCAACCTCTTCCACCACCTTCCTCACCTTCTTCCAAAACCAAAAATCCCAAAAAACCACCTTCTTCCACTACCAAAATCAAAAAGCCACCTGCTATTCCAAAACCAAAACCATCACCTTTTTCGTTTGAGCCATCCACTTCAAAACCAAAATGGAAGCCTAGAATTCTACCTCCCAAAGACCACAAAAGGCTCCTTTTGAAAGAATAACCATGTACTATCAAGAGTACATAGCTAGGATAACTGCAAACACTGAGGCTCTCTTGAAAGGAACTCCTATAGCATTTCCTGAGCTGCTAGGTCCAGAGTTTTGAGAAAGAATAGATTTCATCTATGTTCAAAGTTGTGGACTAAAGCTTATACACATGAACCTCCCGTGACAATTCCAAAAGATCCATTTTTCACTCAACCTCCACCAAAAAAGGCTAGAACATCCAAGCTCTCTCCCAAACCATCTTCTTCTGAACCCATGCCACCTCTTCAAGATGTCTTTCTCAAGACATACCAGAGAAAACCCAAACCACCCAAATAACCTTATTGCATTTTTATTTTTTTCTTTGATGTAATTTTTTTTCTGATGTAATTTTTTTGTATCTACAATTGTATCTAAAATTTTGAAAAGTTTAATATACATATGCATCTTTTCTTTGACTTATTACTACTTGTTTCCACCATTTTGATTATGACAAAAAGGGAAAGAAAATGTGATCGTGTGATATAAACTAAAATGATGGGTGCATGTATAAGATGGCATGTAAATGAAAATTTCTATGAAATATAGTTAAAATAACATGCATCAATTCAGGAGGAGCTACATTGAATTGGTCAATAGAAATATTTATGAAATATCTACAGAAAAATGTGCTTTAAATTTATTATTAGACAAGCTTTGAAAGGTATATCACTTATTATTTTTTCATTATCAAAATGGGGAAGAATGTTGAACATTTTATCGAGCTTGATTTTGATGACAAACATTCTTAACCAAGTATGTTTTGATGATGAGCAAAGATATAAGTGAAACATTAAGGTACTAACAATCTATTCTCAAGTATGTTGCAGAAATATTAAGTCATACTTAACTTGAGAATAACATTCATGATGATAAAAGGAAGACACAAAGTAAATACTCTTTTAAAATTAAGTATATAAATTTCATATATACTTAAAACAAGAAAACATAAATTCTGAAGTCTTGAAGACACCCTTCGGAGCGAACAGTAATAACCTCAGAGTTATCTCAACATGTTTCAAAGTAAAATGGAAAACATCAGAATTGTCAAAACAACTTCAGAGTTAACCAATAATCTTGAAGTAGTCACAACATGTTTTAGAGTAAATTGAAGAGCTTTAGAGTCATCACAGTAAAGCTTTAAATAAGTCACAACATGTTTTAGAGTAAATTGAAGAGCTTCAAAGTCATCATAGCAAAGCTTCAGACAAGTCACAGCATATGTCAGAGTCTTCACAATGAACTTTGGATTAAAATAAAATAAAATACTTAAGAGCCCTTACAAGTATGTTTCAAAGTAGATAGATAAGCTTTAGAGATAATTGGAAAGCTTTAGAGAAAGCCCAAGACAAGCTTTGGAATCCCCACTGCGTGGTTGTCACAAGCACACTTCGAAGTCTTTTTTTAAAGCTTCGGACAAGTCACAGCGTACTTTGAAATGATCAAGAAACCTTTAAAATTATCAAGTATGCTTCAAAGTAGTCATAGAAGTTTCAGAGTTATCACAGTACACTTCGGAAAAAATAGTACAAGCTTCGGAGATAATCAGCTACCCTTTTGAGTAAACAGATATGCTTTGGAGAACTTAGAGTCATGTTTCAGTGTAAATTCGAACAAGCTTCGGAGTAAATAGACTCGCTTCAAAGTCCTCAAAGCCTCACTTCAAAGACAATGACTAAGCTTTGGAGATATTAAACAATACTTCAAAGTCATCTTTTTGAAGCATTAAAAGTTTAGAAAATCTAAACTTCCTTTTATAAATGATTGTCGCAACTAAAAGGCTTACTATTATTTCCTAGAATCTGAAGGAAAATAAATCATGTCATCCAAAATCATTCAAGACATCAACTGTTCACTCGTCTCTTTGGAGTAACTGAAGAAGCAACTTTGGAACACCCATGACGATAGTGAACGTTGAGAAAAGTTAGCAAAATAGTAGCAGACCGATACCAGAATGCAGCAAAGTCAGACGTCAGACAAAATATAAGGTAAAGAAAAATATTTTCAAATATTTGAATGTCTACCAAAGTCAGCAATGGAAAAAATCTTACTTAACCTATAAAAGAGAGATTCAGAAGCAAAACAAAACTAACTCTTGAATATCACTAATCATTATTGAAAATACAAAAAACATTCAAAATCTTCCTTCAAAGTTCAACTCCAATGGCTACATCTCTATCATAAGCTCTCAATGTCTAAATCACTTCTCAATCAAAGATTTTGAATCTTTTACTCTTATTTATTTATTCATTTACTAAAAGTTTAGAATTTTATTTATAAATCTGTCTAAGTAAGAGGCATTAATCTGTAGACTTCATTTTAGTGTTTGGAACACAAGCAAAGTGCTTGGTGTTTATGTATTAAGATAAGCAAGTAGGAAACTTGCTGAGTGGGTATAAGTTTGTTGGTGAGCTTTGAAAACCAACAAATTGTGAAAGTTTTTGATTAGCTTGGAAAACCAGTAAGTTGATTGGTAAGCTTATTGTAAAATCAACATGTATTTGGTTAGGTTGATCATAGTATTAGTGGAACCTAAGTTCAGTAGAGGAGACTGACTTAAAGAAGTGGAGTAGGAACCCAGAAAGGGCCAAACCACTATAAAAATCTTGTGTTGTGTTGTACAATCTATTTTACTTATTCATTCAACACTTTAATTATTTGATTTGCCCAAAAAGTTTTAAAGTTTAATTCACTCCCCCTCTTGAGCTACCATTGTATAAGGGAACAACATGTATTGCTTGGCTTTTTCTCACATAATTTTCTACTTTTTCTTATACTTTTTACCATGATGTTTCTCCATTGTTTTAACACATTGAAATGTTTCATTTGCCTCTTCGAACGTCATTAACTTATGAATTCATTTACATTTTGCTTCCAAATAATACTTAAAAAAATTTCTCCCAATTTATTATGACTAAGTCATGCGAACACTCATCACTCATTTAATTCGCATGTGCTTCATACCATCTCAATTCAATATTATGCTTTTCCACCTCGAAGGATCACAACAAAAATTTTCTAACCCCCATTTTCAGCACCTTTGGGTTACACTCAATTAAGCGCTTATTCCTTTTCATTTTTTTCTCTCTACTTCCTCACTCTTCTTCATTGTCTCTGCAATAACTTTATATTGGTTTGAAGCTTGAAAGCTTGCAGCACCGACCTTAAAGAAATGCATTTCTGATTTTGGCAGATATTGGACTAGGAGATTCTGCATACCTGACTCTTTCATTCTATTGGAAAGATGCACATTAAGTGTGAAGAGACACTACTTTTGAGAGTAGAATTGTTAACTGACCAAAAATTGCTGCTCTTTGAATTTCTTTCCATCTTTAACTAAGTTACTTTGCCTTGAGTTAATATGCTCAGCTCATGTGAATATTCATCCGGAGACCCCAACTAGAATCGTTTGCAATAAGTAGCTTTTATTTGTGAAGATTTATTTGAGTGTTACAATTGTAGTTTGTCTGAGAAGTTCTAGTTCGTCTTAGTTTAGTTTTGGAAAAATTGGCTTTGAGTAGAATCGCATGATGGAGATGACTACTTCATTTAAGTAGCTACTTTATCTATGAAGATTCGTCCAAGTCAACTATGGCACTTCTTACTTCATCCGGAGTTAGTTCTAAACAAATTCAGTTACAAAGTAGAGTCTACTTTGTCCGAGTATACTATAGCACATTTGATTCATCCTAGGATTCTGTAATGTTCTTGCTTTGTTCGTAGATAGTCTCAAATGAATTTAATCATGCAATGAAGTCCACTTTGTTCGGACAAAAGGACTAGAGTTTAACTCCTTTAGCTTTGACTTCATCCATAGAAGAGTAGCCAACCTGTTACTGATTTGTCTAAGGCCAGGCTATACTTTTGCTATTTGATTTTGTCTGTTGGATGTGGACAAATGTTGAGTTTGTTTGGCTTTGTTCAAGGAGGATTTTTGCCACAATTTAAACTTCATCAACAATGTTTAGTCACCTTGAAGATCTTAGATGACATAGCTTCAAATGTATTCTTGATATCTTTTCAAAGTTTTAGTATCATTCTTTCCAAGCATTTACATCTTCCTTTAGTATAGTAGATCTTATTCTTGACGCAAACCTTTTATGTGTTGTCCACTATAATTGTGTTGTTTTCCTATATACCTTTTATATTTATTTCTACAATACTAGGGAACCCAATGATCAGTACCTTAAGTGTTCACTCATATGTTGTTGCTCATCATCAAAACTTGGCTGTTTAGCTATTTACCAAATTTATCATTTGGTTCAACATTCTCCCCTTTTTCGATGATGATAAAATATTTGAGTGAAATACCTTTCAAGAGGGAAATATTGTGCAAAAGGAAATTTATGACATGGATTTTTAACTTGGCTCCTCCTAAGTAAGTGCATATTAATCTTGATGATCTTTAGCTCCCCCTTAATAAATGCACCCTAAACTATTTCACCTTATTTCTCCCCCTTTTTGTTAGAATAAAAAAGATAATCCTTTTCAGAATAAAGAGGCACCAAAAAGTAAGCAGTATTGACAAAAAGACACATTTCATTGATGTGAGAAATATACATTATATGATAAGAGACATCATTGGATACAAAAATAATGCCATGAGATTCAAAAAAATGTTTTTAGCAGATTAGCCATTTGTTTTTGGTAGCAAAGAACCAGTTTCGTAGTTGACAACTTTGAGTCAAAATTGAAACTTAGGATTACCTAAGTATGGATAAGGGAGAGGCTTTGCCTGAGCAGTTGCTAGAGCATTGGTTTTCATCCTCCTATTGTACAGATTGTGGCCTATGAGGATGGGATAGATGTATCTATAGCCATGTGTGGGGTTAGTAGATGTCAACTTAGATGAAGTTGGCTTGAAAGTTTTAAAAGCAGGTGTTTTAGAGAAAGGAGGTTTGGTTTTGGAGGCTGGAATTTTGAATCTAGGAGGAGGAAGAGGTGTAGGTAAAGTAAGAAAAGGAGGTGTAGGCTCAAAAGAAGTAGAGGTACTAGACGAAGGAAGTGTTGAAAAGGAAGATGGAGCACTAGAAATTGAAGATTTTGAAGATACAATTTTCTCAGGAAGAACAACTCTTAACTTTTCAAAATAATCTAGACTATCAGATTCTAGAAAAGGTGAAAGTAACCTTGCAAAATATGCATATATTTGCATGAACCTACGTTGTCGATACAAATCTTCTAGAAGATAGAATAAATTGAGATTGGATGATTTTATAACAGTGCAAAGTGGTACCCTTGGAGCTGTTTTAAATAATATAGGAACATATGGTTTAGGAGGAGGAATTGGTTCAGATGCTGAGGGTCCTTGAAATTTAGTATGAAATTATTTGCAAACTTTTGTATGTTTGGAAAATTTGGCCTAAAGTTTTTAGGAAAGGGCTATTTCATAATAGTAACATTAAGCTTTATGAATTCAAGGTCATCAAAATGTGGGAATGGAAGATCTAGATGACTAAAGATAGCCTTTTGTGCTCTTAACTCAAAATGAGCACATTTATTTATTCTTTGTTGGTGCTCAATTTCCTTTTCTATCAATCTTATTTTGTTGACAAGTTTTCTAGAAGGTGGAATGGAAGTATTTGGAGGCATAAACTCACATGGAGCATTTGCACTATGAGGATAATGAAAGGACTTTTTGGATGAGTGGGAATATATAGAGACTTCTTGATGAAGACATCTCTATGTGGAGGAATTGAAACACGGGAGTGAATTTAGTAGACTAAGTGGGAGGTTGAAATGGTTGAGAAAGGACTTGAGGAGAACTGAAGTGAGGGACACCTAATGGAGGGTGACTATGTTTCTTAGAGGCAGATTTTAAGAATTTAAGAATTTGAGCAAGTGGAATTTCTGAGTTAGAGATTGTTTGAATTGAATCAGAGGAAGATGGAAATGATAAGGATGTGGAGGTGTAAGAATTATAGGTTGTGTAATGAAGAGAAGGAGCAGGAGAAGCGTGATCAAATGGAGAGTGGTGAGATTGATGAGAAGGTGAATGATGAGAATGAGAAGGTGAAGGGGCAGGTGAGGAATGAGTAGAACTGATTGGTGAGGTAGGTCTAAGCTCATGCTTAGGAGAGGGCTGGATTGGCTATGTTTAACCCTTGATGGATTCAACCAAAGAGATTAGAGTATTAAGTTTTTGATTGAGTATTAAGTGCTTTTTCCTTTTCATTTTTTTCTCTCTACTTCCTTACTCTTCTTTGTTATCTTTACAATACCTTTATACTAGTTTGAAGCCAATAGATAGATGACTTTCATTAAACATTCAAGAACATTTTGAATTTTCTTCCATTGAAAAGTTGTCTTCTAATTAAGTTGTAGCAGCTGGAAAGCTTGTACTGTATACCTTGAAGAAGATGCATTTCTGATTTTGGAAAATATCAAACTAGGAGATGCTACATAGATGGCTCTTTTATTGTATGGAAAATATGCTCATTAAGTGTGATGAGATGTGGCTTTTGAGAGTAGAATCGTTGACTTCTCGAAAACTGTTGTTCTTTGAATTTCTTTCCATTTCAACTAAGTTACTTTGCTCGGAGTTAATATGCTTGGCTCATGTGAAGATTCATTCAAAGAGTCCAGCCAACATCATCCATAGTAAGTAGCTTCCACTCATGAAGATTTGTCCAAATGTTTCAGCTATAGTTTGTTTGAGGAGTGCTAGTTTGTCCTAGGTTAGTTTTGGACAAATTGGCTCTGAGTGGAATCACATGATGGAGATGACTACTTCATCTAAATAGAGACTTTTTCTATGGAGATTCATCCAAGTCCACTATGTCACTTCTTCCTTCTTTTGGAGTTAGTTTTGAACAAATTTAGTTAAGTAATAGAGTCTACTTTGTCCAAGCAACTTTGTCCGAGTATATTGAAGCACATTTGATTAGTCAGGGTATTCTGTAATATTCTTGTTTTGTTCGTAGATAGTCTCAGATGAATTTAGTCATATGATGAAGTCACTTTGTTTGGGTGACTTTGTCCAAGTATGCTATATTGCTTTTTCTTTGTCCTACAACTCTGTAACATTCTTACTTTGTCCGAAGTTAGTCTCGAGCAAATTAAGGCTTCATTGGAGCGCCAAGACGAATGGCTAGAGTTTAAATGTGTGCAATATAGTGTGCAAATGCAAGACAAATTAACTTAATTAATCTTAGTTTCTAAGTATAAAACTAAATAGACTTAGAATAAGATGTGATATAATTTCAAAAACTTAATAGAATAAAAGTAAATAAATAGCTAAGGATAGGGCAGAGAGATTAATAAGAAGAAGAAGTCTAGGGTTCCGATTTTACCATGATTGGATAACTCTTTGCCAATGGAATGTTGGATTTAATGCCTCATTTGAGTTCGTTATTTCAAATGTAAGATCATTACCTTTAGATGTGTGGGTTCAATGTTAGTGCTTTCACTCATTCCAATTACCTATGATGTTTAGTGTAATTGAGGTGAAAACCCATAAGTTCAAGAACATAAGAAGCTGAATAGAATGGTTTAGCATATGATGTGTACCTTAACCATCTACCCCTCTCATTCAAGGGAGCTCATAGTTTTGCATATGTTGGACACTTAAGCTGAATCCATTTCAATCGGTACCAAAAATTGTTTCAGAGTAGTGCTCTGTTTTCACATTCAACTTCTTCAACTTGTAATCTTCATTTTTTAGCTACTTGTCCATTATCCAAACTCTATTGCTTTGCTCCTTTATCCACCTTGATTCTTCCATAATTTCTTCCATTTATTGCACTTAATTATTTATAAATAAATATAGTAAATCAATATAAAATTTACTTATTAAGTAATAACCAAATGAAGTGCAGATTTATTGGAATCCACTACATTTACATCAAAAGAGGATCCAAAATATATGTGAATTTAGGGAATAAAACATGGTTTATTATGAGCTCTTCAAATACCCCTAAACTTAGCTTTTGATCATCCTCAAGCAAAATAGAAATTTGAACTCATGAATTAGTTAGGATAATCTCTCTCAAATGATCAAGAACATGCTAAACAAATTATACATATACATATAATTCAGAAGTCATTCAAAACACTTACTAAGTAATCTCATGAAACTCATGCTTCATCAATCTTTTCATGAAGTGAAAATGTGTGTGTGTGTAATGTCAATTTCATGCTACATGCATGCTTTTCAGTTAACAATGTGCAAACCGGTGATTCTAATGATCTTCACAAAATATCCCATAAGCTTGCTTTGTATAATCCCTCTCCACTAATGTAGACGACTCTGTTCACTTGGATCAATAGGTCTTTGTTAAGCTTGTAATGGGGCCTTGGGTTTAGCTAACGAAGAAAAGAAATAAAGATTTATAAAGTAAGAGATCATAATAGAATTGCATATGAATGTTTACTCTCTTGAATTTTTTTTGCTGTTTGGGATTCCTTTTTTCTGTTTTATTTTTATTACTATGGGCTTTATTACTATCACACCCCAAACTTATTTTTTGTCAAGTTCATTGGGATGTGATCCCCCTCCTATTATGGTCTATATTAGTACTATACCCCCAAACTTGTTTTCTATTGAGTTCATGGTGATGTGGTTCCCCCATTTAAAAGATGATTCATTACTAATTTTTTTTTATTCCTTTATCTTCTTCTTTTGGCATTCTTCTTTTTAATTCCCCCAAACTTAATTTCTTTTGCTTCACTCATGCCTCTCTAATAACCATATGTATAGAATATGTCTCTTATAGGTCAAGCATGGTTTTTCAAGCTAAAAAGGGTTTTATGATGAGGCTGAAAAAAGAAAAGTTGAATAGTGGTTTTTCACATGCTTTACATATGCCATTCTCTCATAAGCTCAATAGGGACACTAATGACAAGAATGTTCTAAGTTATTTTGAAAGGCTCAAACTGATAAAAAATGCCTAAATCACTTCTAAGTAAACATGTTATCTAGGATTTCGCCTCGAGAGATAATCAAACAAGTTCTAGCATGCTCATGTCAATCAAACTATGTCACTGATTCACAAAATCATTAACTAATTAACCTATACTTTGCATGATCATAACATAATGTGCTCAATGAAATATTCATTAATCATAAAAAAGGAGGACTTATCACAAGAATCAATGAATCATAAGGTAGCATCTATCCTTCCTTTTAAATTATGTGCAATGGTAATAGAAAAACTCAACATATGTTACTAATCATCAAGAGATAATCCATTATATTCAATTTAGCATGTTAGCACAATTACTCTTGGATTTCCTTTAGCTAAGTTCATCAAAATATACCTAGATTCAAAAAACTTTGCCCAAAAACTAAATACACTTGAATGCAATGCAAAACACCCCCCAACTTAAACTACACATTATCCTAAATGTGAAATAATAAAAGAAGTTTAAGATCAAGGACTTCCCTAAATGAAGTACATTCACATCCTCTTCTTCTGAAGCTAGCATGATATCATTTTAACACTTGGAAGATCATATGCAATCCTCTAAAATCAGATTTCCTCCTTCTACAAAACACACAGTAATCAAAAATTAAAAAACATCTATCTTAAAAGTAAAGAAGACAAACAAACAACTAAGTTAAATGCAAAGAAAATAAAGAAAGTTCAGAAAGCTTGGGTTGCCTCCCAAGAAGCGCTTTGTTTATAGTCTTAGCCCGACTATGGCTTTCCATCTTTGAATTGAAATTTGGCCTTTTTGTGATCTAGTTCTTTGAAACTTGGTAGTGGTGTGTAGAATTTTGGTGCTCCTGGTAGATAAATATAGCTGATTGATTCATCATTTTCTAATTCATCTCCTTCAACTGTATTTATGGGCTTTCTTGAAAACTCCTCCATAATTCCATATATTACATCCATCTTGAAGTCATTCTTATTCTCATTGGATAGCTCCATCTCCTTAAAAATATCAAACTTCATAATATGATCTTGGAATTGCATGAGGGTGTCCTCCTTCATACCTATAAAAGAAGAAAAAATAATCACTAGAAAGCATAAATCATTGCCTATAGATGTGTGCCTTAAAGAATGCGGCAACTGTTGGAATTTCAAGTTTTTCTTTCATCTTCTCCTTTTCTGTGCCTTCAACAGAATTTTCAATAATCTCACCAACGTTTTCTTCTCTAGAATTTGCTCATTGCCATCATAAGGTTTTTCAATAACTTTGTTCAACTTACCACTCCTAGTGTTGTGATTGCTTTCACTTGCTTAAGATGACTTGATAGCTTTCTAGATATGTGACTTTGCACAACCTCTACAATTTGCCCCAACTGAGTCTCCATAATCTTCATGGATGCCTCCACATTCTGGAATCTTGCTTCAATATTTTTTAACCTTCTTGCATCATTCTAGAACTGAGTTTGTGTTGCCTGATAAAATTTTGCAATGTTTCTTCAAGAGTAGGTTTCTGATAAGCTCATAATATACCATATTTTTTAGATCTAAATTCACATTTTTAATATCTTATTTTATGTTTTTCAATGGATATCGCACTTAACAGAGTTTGTTTTATTGATACATAAAATGAAACTGAAGATTATAAAAGATTTTACATTAAAGCATTTTCTAGGATTGATGGAGGCATATTTGGAAACTCTGTTCAACATGAAAATTTTAGCATTTATTCTTATATTTCCAATGCAACAAAAATCATATGATTATGAATTTAGATGAGAAATTTATGGCTAAAATAGTATAACTATCTGTAAAGCTTTACATTTGTCTGATACTTCATTTAATAGAAGGCATCACTTTGAAGGCTCACAAATCATAGAAGATAAATGATTTAGAAAAGTGATCATTTTAGAACCTGCAATTATCTATCCAATGCAAAAAGAATGGAGAAATTTTGAGTTTGTAAGAGAAAGTTACGATCAAAACAGTGGTACTCTCTCTAGAAATCTCCGAAGTAGAATTTTTACTCTGAAGTTAACTAACACAAAAGGCAGTACTTTGAGGGCCCATGACTCAAAATACAAGCAGAACCAGGAAACATGATTAACATTAAAGTTGTATATCTAGAAATTATCTATCTTAAATAATAAAAGTTACTTAATTTGGAGTTCATATGAAAAAATTATGATAATTCTACTAAAACTGCTCTGGAACATCAAAAACTCCAAAGCAAATTTTTTTCTTTTAAGTTCACTTTAGAGAACTCCGAAGTAGAACAAAAAAATCTCCAAAGTAATGATTTTTTCTCCAAAGTAACAAATTTTTCTCCAAAGTTAACTTTAGAGAACTCTAAAGTAGAACAAAAATATCCAAAGCAGAATAAAAATATCCAAAGCAGAATAAAAATCTCTGAAGCAACGATTTTTCCGCTGAAGTTCACTTCAAAGAACTCCAAAGTAGAACAAAAATCTCTGAAGCAATGATTTTTTCTCCGAAGTTCATTTCAGAGAAATCCAAAATAAGAATTCAAATTTATGCTTGATTTTCATACCTCCAAAGCAACCTAACAAGAAAAAAGTTTGAAATCAACACTTGGAATTGGAAGTATACAAATTTAGTTGTTCTTCCATGCATCAAATGTTGCTATCCAAACTATGATCAACAATATATTTTTAGCAATGGAGTCCCACAATGATCAATAATTGCAATCATCTGAGATATTTTTTAATCAATTTCTTTGACATACATTGCTAAAATATTTAAAAGTTATTGTAATTTATGGATGGTATATTGGAAAATCAGTGGCACAACAATACTATCTATTGTTGGAAATTTTCTTACATATGGAAACAATCTTTTTGGGTAGAAAATATAGAGTTATTTTTAGAAGATGATTCTAATGCGTAAGGGAATTGCAATTTGTGGGGAAATTCTGTTAAGACCTAGTTGCTTGGGTTATTTAAGGACAACCATAGTTCAGATCAAGGAGGAGAGGAAGCATAGATAGAGAGTTGGATGAGGAGAATAGTTTAGAGCAAGAAGATCATTGGAGAAAGCCGGTGCAACCTGAGTATTCTGTTTTCTTTCTAGTTTATCTTTTATTTTTGAATCAACATTCAATATTGGATTATGATGATGTTTATCAATT
>JAYJMB010026361.1:0-38574 GCA_036873735.1 Pouteria campechiana
TGCATAACATTTCCTACTTTAGATGCTACTGTTAATTTTGAATTAAAATCTGGACTAATTCATCTCTTGCCCACTTTTCATGGTCTTGTAGGTGAAGATCCTCAAAAGCATCTAAAGAAATTTCATGTGGTATGTATGAGTATGAAAACAACAGGGGTGACTAAAGAGCAGATAAAACTGAGAGCCTTTCCATTTTCTTTGAAGGATTTAACTAAAGATTGTCTTTACTATTTACCATCTAGGAGCATCACAACATGGAATGAGATGAAGAGGTTATTTTTGGAGAAATATTTTCCATCTTCAAGGGCAGCCAACATTCAGAAGTAAATTTGTAGTGTGAGATAGCATAGTGGAGAATCCCTATATTAATATTGGGAGCATTTCAAGAAATTATGTGCATGTTGCCCCCATCATCAAATCAGTGAGCAGTTACTCATCCAGTATTTTTATGAAGGTCTTCTACCTACTGAAAAAAGCATGATTAATGCTACTAATGGAGGAGCTTTAGTAGATAAAACTCCTAAAGCTGCAAGGAATTTGATTGCAAACATGATAGCTAACTCACAATAATTTAGCAATAGGCTTAACTCTGTTTACAAGCCTGTTAATGAGGTAAGTGTTTCCTCCCTTGAACAGCAAATTGTAAGTCTAACTTCTCTTGTTCATCAATTGGCTATAAGAAATATGCAGACAGTGAAGGCTTGTAGAATTTGTTTAGTGGTAAGGCATCCAACTGATACATGCCAACTCTTCAAGAAGAACCTATTGAGCAAGTGAATGCGATAGGTGGTTTTTTTGGATAACCAAAAAGGAAGTATGATCCTTATTCGAACACTTACAACTCAGGATGGAGAGATCACCCCAATTTTAGCTATAAGAATCCACAAGCAAGTCAGCCTCTCACTCATATTTGTCTAAATTTCCAGCAGCACAAGCAGCCATACCAAATTAGACCACAATAGGGACAAACTTCTAACTCTAGTATATCTTTAGAAGACATTGTTAAGTCCCTTACCTCTAACACTTTACAATTCCAATAGGAGATGAAGGCTAGCATTCAGAGTTTGGAAATCAGGTAAGTCAAATGGCAACCACAATCAATTAGCTAGAGACACAAAGTTCAACGAAATTGACTTCTCAAACGGTGGTGAATCAAAGAGAAAATGTGAGTGCAATCATTTTGAGGAGTGGTAAAGAGGTTAAAATTCTAGCAAAAGTAACTCCTACACCAAAGGAGCAAATAAAAGGGAAAAGCATTGTTGCAGACAACGACATTCCTAAGGGCAATGAAGTAACTCAACATAAATTTTCACTTCTTTCTGAATATAAGCTAGTACCATCTTTTCTTGAAGCTTTAGCAGAATCTCAAAAAATGGAGAGATATCAAGATCTATTTAAAACTCTTTGTAAATGCAAGGTAAACATTTCACTTTTTGATGCCATTAGACAAGTATCTCGTTATGCTAAATTCTTGAAAGAATTGTGTACAACAAAGAGGAAATAGAAACTTCAAGGGAAGGTAAGAGTAGGGGAGAATATTTTTGCAATCATTCAAAGAAAAATCCCTACAAATGCAGTATGTTTACTATCCCTTGCATGATAAGTAACACTACACTTGAAAAGTCCATGTTATATTTAGGAGCTTCCATTAATGTTGTGTTATATTCTTTGTATGCTTCTTTGAAACTTGGACCTTTGATTAAGATTAGTGTTGTGATTCAATTAGTTAATAGATCCAATGCCAATCCTAAAGGTGTAGTTGAGGATGTTCTTGTGCAAATCAATAATTTGGTTTTCCCTATTGATTTCTATGTGCTAGATATTTGAAATGGTAATCAAACTACTCCTATTCTACTAGGAAGGCCATTCTTAAAGACATCTAAGACTAAGATAGAAGTTCACACACTTACCATGGAATTTGATGGTGAAATTATTAAGTTTAACATTTATGATGCCATGAAATATCCTGATGATGATAATCCTACTTACTCTATTGATGTGATTGATTCTTGTGCACAAAAAGTTTTTGAATTTGATGAAAAAGATGAATTGGAAGTTTCCATTAGTAAACATCTTGAGAAAGAGAATGGGGTGTTACCTTTAAGTATTGATTTGTAGGAAACTGTTATAGCATTGGATGACTTTCTGAAGTTACCAAAATTAGGTAATGATCCTTACATTGAGTTATCCGCTTCTAACAAGAGCCTTTTGCCATCTGTTTTATAGGCATCTACTTTAGATTTAAAGCCTCTTCCCAGTCACCTCAAGGATGTGTTCCTTGGAGATGGAGGAACCTTACTAGTGATCATCTCCAGTACACTTAGTACACTACAAGAAGAGAAACTTGTACATATTCTTAAGAAGCATAACATGGCTATTATTTGGATAAGTATAGATATTAAAGGAATTGACCCATCTATATGCATGCTTTGTTATCTCCAGTTTGCAATTGCTCCAGGTTGAACGAGGAAGAATGGAGTTGAGCCAATGACTATAAACAAAAGTGCTCTTTGGGAGGCAACACAAGGGGAGTTTGTATTTCTTTTTCTTATTTTTTTTCTTATTTCTGCATTTATATTATGGTTATTTTTGCATCTTCTTTTCAGTTGACCTTACATTGGGGATAATGTAAGTTTTAAGTGTGGGGGAGGCGATTGAGATTTAAGTTGTGTTTTTGTGTTTTTATTTTTATCTTTGCTTTTATTTTGAAAAAAGAAATTGAGAGAGAGTCAGTTTTACCCTTTATTTTGGTGGTTTTAATGATTTGAGTTTGAGGATGTATAAGTAAGATTCAACTAAGCTTGAAAAATTCATAACATGATTGAATAAGTAATCTTTCAATTTACAATTATTTGGTTCAATTATTTTCCTTAAGAATGGTGATGACTAAATTTTATAAACAAAATCTGGCGAGATTTTGAGCCTCTAGACTGAGACATCCACATCAGTCTCATTCTTTTTCTTCATAAGAGATATTTTTCCATAGATTTGTTTCTCTAGAACTTACCTTGGTTCTCTTTGAGATCACATTATACATGCATACATGAACATGATTAAGGCCTTCTTTGTTTTGAACTAAATGAGCTAAATAGCCTACCTTGTGATTAATTTTTCCTCTTGTTGAGCCCCTTTGAGCTTTATAGATTTTTATTGTGAACCTATGTTACAAGCTTGAAACCTAGAAAAATAATATCTTTACCCAAGCCATAGATCTAGTGGAGCTTGCGTTATAATTGTGCTATGTATAGGTGTACAAGAAATAAAGTGTGGGGGCATCAAAATTTATGGAATGGCTATGATTGGTGAAATAGAACATGTTGTTATTCTTAAAATTGAAAAAAATTTCAAAGTGAAAGAAAAAGAGAAAAGAAAAAGAAAATATTAAAATTTCAAGGGAAGGGGTATGTTTATACATCATGTATTCAAAGGTGAAAGATGCTAGATGAAACAAGTGGCTTTACATGTTTTATATATTTGAGATTGAGTTGATTTATTTGTGCTTCACTAATTTCAATGGCTCTTGAGCTACATTCCCAAATATTTCTCAAGTTAACCCTAAACCTCATTACAACCCATGAAAAGTTCTTATGATTCATGATATGCATGTGATCCCAGTGATGGATAATGAGAAGATATGCAAGCTTATAGTAGATTATTTTCATTGGCATGAATTTGAATAGAACATATACCCTTCAAACACATGAGAAGAGAGTATTTATTTCCGTGAGGGTTCTACTTATTTAGTTTAATCCATCTTCAAGAGAAAGTGCTTACTGAGTGATTGTAAGTTGTGTAAGAATGAGTTATTCATGAAGTGTTATGAGTTTTGTAGATTTTAGTTGTTCTTTGTTTATGATAATTGCAACCTTAATATTCTTTTAGGAGAGAGTGAATTTGAGTTTTGCCTGAGGATGAGCAAAAGTTAAGTGTGGAAAAATTTGATGAGAATGTAAAATATCATATTTTAGTCCCTTAATACTTAATCTTTTACACCTATTTGATTCCTAAATATGCTCATTATTCTTATATTTTGATTTAGGAGACAATTGGAGTTAACTGCAAAAAGAAGTCAATTGAAGGATTTGGGATAACTTTAGCATCACTTAGTATTTTGGGCATAAACCTCTCATGCAACCTTCGATTGAGATGATTAAAGATGTTTTAGAAACACAAGAAAAATTTCTACAACTTTCATATTGGGAGTTTTGAGAGATAAGGATTGCATTAAGGACAACTGAGAGAAAGAAAGCAAAAGGTAGGATGAAGTGCAAAGGAGCAAAGTAGCACCGAAGGCAGCAAATCAACACCACCAGCGCCAACACCCCTTCAACCACCCAACCACCGGATAGCATGGTGGCATTGGTGTCACTAACCTCTGGCCAACACTTTTTGGATTCTCCAGATTTTGTGAATTTTGTGTATTTCTAGCTCTGTTTAAATAGCAATTCCCTAGGGTTTTGGGGGTTTCTTTTGCCGGGGTTTGAGGAGAACTTTTTGGCTGCTTTCGATAAAGAATCCTCTTCTTCTCTTTTTTCTATTTTACTTTGTTTGTGATTTAATGGCCCTTCATGGCTAAGCTTTTATTCTTGGTTTAAGGAGACAGAAGCCTCAGAATCAACATACTATGAGATTTAATTTGTTTTAATTATTCAAGACATACTTTGAGTATTGAATATTTTTCTATGCTTATTTTTATGATTGTTGTGTTTAATTGCTAGGAGGCCTACTACTTTCTATTCATTGCAATCTATTGCTAGATTAGATATCAAATCTGTAATTATTTGATCACTCTTATTTGCGAAGCAACTAGGGTTTAATAATTTGTTGATGTTCCAGTTATTAAATCTTAGGAAGAATATTTGACTAAATTAAATGCAACTGTTGGTCTTGTGTTGTTTAACTTTACCAATCTCTACAAATCTTAAGACTACTATCAGATTAAACCTTTAGTGCTGGTCTAAGGTTATTTAGTGGTTAGGATAAATTAGAATGTTGGTTTCTAATTAAATATGTCAAAGGAGAGATAAAAATAATTTCAATGGTGAATATTCAAAGTATGAACTGATTCATAATTGCATTAATGATCAGTTATAAGATTCTGATCATGGATATTGACTTGAACCAAGGATTTCTTCTCTGATAGATTTCATTTACAACATTGCTTTAATTACATTCAAAACCCCCATTCTTGATTATATTGCATAAAAATAAACTAGATACTCTCTAGGGATCGACCCTTACACTATTACAGGTAATTTAATTGGAGCAAGGTTCTAAATTTTGTTGCCTACGATAGCACACCAAAAACCAAAGAGTAATGGTAGTTGGTAACATAAGAAAAATAACTATATTCTAGAAGAAACCAAAGGACAAACAAACCATGGTTTGGGTTCCTAGATAGTTGTAAATATAGTAAATGCACTTCAATCTCCTAACATTAGAGTAGTGGCAACAAGAAACAATGGGTACCAAAATTTGTTGTCACTAACCCACCTAGAACCATTCCTAACTGGGTACCAAAGATTAAAGCTTGACCTTGTCATTGCAGGTGTGTCTTAGAGTCACAAGAAGCAGCATGTGGTACATTGACAATGGTTGCTCAAGACACATGATAAGGGAGAAGGAGATATGTACTAAAATTGAAAGAAAAACATGGTGAGCTAGTAACCTTGGAGACATTGGTAAAGGTAAAGTGGTTTGGATTGGTAAGGTCAACTAACTACATTCTACTATTATTTCATATTTACTTTTAGTTGAGGGATTAAAGCATAACCTTCTGAGTGGTAGTCAGTTTTGTGATGGTGATTACAAAGTTATGTTTGAATCTCATATTTGTTCAGTCCTTAACTAGAATGACTCAATTGTAATTCTATGTAAAAGGCATGAAAATGTGTATATAGTAGACCTATTAGATATCTAAGCTAAGTGTCTTGTTAGTCATGATGAGTCCCTACTATGGCATAGAAGATTGGGACATGCCAACAAAGACATAAAAGAAAGACTATACTGAAAGGATCTTTTATTGGCTTACCCAAACTAAAATTTGGTAAAGGATAGTAATGTGATGCTTGCATGAAAGGAAAGCATGCAAAAAAGTCTTTCAAACCAAGCAAAGAAATGCACATAACTAAGCCACTTCAATTGCTATACATAGACTTAGCGGAACCAACAAGAACTAGAAGTCTTGGAGGAAAACATTATGCATATGTCATTGTTAATGACTATAGTAGATATAACTGGGTAACGCTTCTTGCATCCAAAGATAAGGCTTTTCCATTCTTTGAAGTATTTTTGAAGCATGTGCAGAATGAACAAAGTTCTCATATTATTGCCATTATTAGAAGTGATCATGGTGGAGAGTTTGAAAACCATAAGTTCATAGCTTACTATGAAAATAATGGTATCTTTCAAACTTCCTTTGCACCAAGAACACCCCAACAGAATGGAGTAGTAGAGAGGAAAAATAAAACTTTACAAGAAATGGTAAGGACTATGTTGAGTGAATACAATCTGCCATAATATTTTTGTGTTAAAGCTATGAATACTGATTGTTTTATTGTCAATAGAATTCATACTAGGCCTTTACTCAACAAAACTTTATTTGAATTTTATTATGGCAAGAAACCTAACATATCATTTTTTCATACTTTTGGATATAAATGTTATATTCTTAACAATGGAAAGGGAAACCTTGGAAAGTTTGATAGCAAATCTAATGAAGGGATATTCCTTGGCTATTCCATTATTAGCAAAGCATTTAGAATTTATAATTTGAGTAGTAGAGCTGTTGAAGAGTATGTTCGTGTTAAGTTAGATGAATCTACTAACTACTTGAAAGGTTCAAAGAATTTTGATGATGAAGATGAAGCAGACAGATTGATAGCAAATGTGGAGAGGATAAACATGCAAAACAAAGATAAACAAACTCCACAAACAAAAATAGCAAACAATGTAGCAAACAAACAATTTGAATCATCCACTAGTGAGGTAAAAAAGGAAGGTAATTCTTCTCTTCCCAGAGATTGGAGATTCATGTATAATCATCTTGAAAACTTAGTAATTGGTGATGTGCATGATGAAGTTAGGACTAGATCATCTTTTCACCAAATATATGGTAATTTTGCCTTCATTTCTCAAATAGTGCCAACTTACATTGACCATGAGTTTGAGCATGAGAATTGGATTTTAGCTATGCAAGAAGAATTGAACTAATTCAAAAGAGACAATATGTGGACTTTACTTCCATGACCAGACCATCAATCTGTTATAGGAACCAAATGGGTCTTTTAGAACAAACTTGATGAATTTGGATTAGTTGTGAGAAATAAGGCAAGATTAGTAGCAAAGGAGTACTATCAAGAAGAAAGATAGACTTTGATGAATCATACGCATCTGTTATTAGGATAGAAGCTATAAGAATGTTGTTAGCATTTGCATTCTTCATGAATTTTAAACTTTACTAGATGGATGTAAAATCTACAATTTTGAATGGTTTTATTACTAAGGTTTATGTGGAACAACCCTTTGGGTTTGAAGATCCTCATGATCCCAACCATGTCTTCAAACCCAAGAAAGCCCTTTACGGATTGAAGCAGGCTCCAAGAGCTTGATATGAGAGGCTAAGTAGATTTTTGATTGAGAAAGGATTCTCAAGGGGTAAAATAAATATAACACTCTTCATTAAGCATGCTATGAATGATATTTGTATTATGCAAATCTATATTTATGACATTGTATTTGGAGCTATTAATGAAAATCTTTGTCAAGAGTTTTCTAAGTTGATGTAGAGAGAATTTGAAATGAGTTTAAGGGGAGAATTGAACTTATTTTTGGTACTACAAGTGAAGCAGACAAAAGTAGAAATCTTCATCTTTCAAACTAAATACACAAAAGAACTACTAAAGAAATTCAATCTTGAAGATGGAAGAAGTTATGGAACTCCAATGAGCACTTCCATCAAATTGGACAAAGACAAAAAAAAGTAAATCTATTTGCCAAAAGCTTTATAAAAGCATGATGGGATCTCTATTGTTTCTCACAGCAATTAGGCCAGATATTATGTTTAGTGTATGTAAGTGTGATAGATTCTAGTCAGATCTTAGAGAATGACATCTTATTACTATTAAAAGAATCTTTAGATACCTCTTAGACACTCCAAAGCGTGGTTTATGGTATCCAAAAGGTTCAGATTTATAGTTAGTTGGGTACTGTGATGCTAATTTCTCCAGTTATAGAGTAGATAGGAAAAATACCTCAGGGACTTATCAGTTTCTTAGAAGCATGATCATATCATGGTTCTCTAGGAAGTAGACATCTGTTTCATTATCAACTACCAAGGCTAAATATGTTGCACCTGGAAGTTGTCATGCATAGATTCTCTAGATGAAACAATAGCCTGGAGATTATGGTTTGAAACTTGTTGATACGCCCATTCAATGTGAAATCTGAGCAAGAATCCTGTTATGCATTCTAGATCTAAGTATATAGAAATTAGGCAACATTTCATTAGAGATCATGTCTATAATTATAATGTCTAATTAGAATTCGTACCAACTAAAAAACAAAGATTTTGTATGATTAGGAGGAAATTATGAGTGATAGATCCATTTACGTAATGAAGATATTTTGATCATCACTTTATGTTTGCATTCATATGATCCGAATGATTACCTTAGTTATTGAATGCCATATATGTCTGTATGTTACGTTAGTTAGAACATTTCAGACATAGCTTTTTAGGATATAATCTCGTATTTGATGAAACTTCACTTCATAATATCCTTCTCATGTACAAAATCATATTTTCAGCCACAGCCATTCATGTCCAAAATCACAATTACAGACTTCGTGACAAACTATTTTCAACCACAATTCTTTATATTTGAAATTATAATTTTGGATTTAGCCATATCCTTTCTGTGTCTGAAACTTCAAGTCATATTGATTATCTTCTTAAAATGCTTAAAACATCATTTTTGAGACTAAGTCTCATTTTCTCGCTGGAAATAAAACATTCCTTGCTAGCATATTTATCCCTTGACTGACTTTAACAAACATTTATTAAAGATATCATTAAGAATACACTGGAACCCCATAGAAACCCCCTAGCAACCACCTTACTATTAGTAGTAGTGTTTATTTAACTCAGATCTATCCATTTGCTACTAAGGGAAGAGTGAAAAATAAGAAGAGAACTTAGTCTATGCAATAGAGATATTGAGTAGAGATAGAAAAGTGTGTGTAGAAGAGAATTCATTGAAAGGAAGTAAAGTGGACAAAGTAATAGTTAAGATGTTTTGGATTAGAAATAGTTCTTCTGATGGATTTGCTAGATTTTGTGATGTTTCTGAAGAAGAAGATAAGGAGCTTGAATGGATATCTACAAGAAAATATTATGTTCTTCGAAGATTATGAAGATCATTTTTATGCAAGTCCAAAGGCGAGACTATCTAGGTTACCATCTTTTAAGGCTGAAGACTAGGAGGGAGAAGCAACACTAGGAGCAACCCCCTTCTCCCCCATCCAAAACTTTGGGTCCTCCAATGTGACCTTCAAAGGTAATGGACAATGCCTATGCATGATTTCAAACATTTCAATGGATCATAATCGAGCTCCACCACAATCTCTCTAATCCCACCTTCTCTTCCATCAATCCCATTTCTACTATATATTTTCACCATTAGATCAACACTTTGTTTGTAATGAAATATATTTGAGTGTATCTCTATTTATACTGAAATTAAATAAATGCAATTTCTTTTTAAGCCAATTCTGTATTTCATTAGATGCTTTCCACAGTACGTTTTTGATAATGACAAAAAGGGGTAGAATAAGCAAAAAGGAAGAATGACTTCTATGGTTAACGAAAGGAGGAGAATAAGTTGTATGTTTGCATGGAAAGAACATTATATTATCAATATGCTTATATGATTAGAACCCTGTCCACTCACTAAGGGGGAGGATGCACTTAGTTAGGGGGAAGTTGTGCAATGTATGATAAATCTATATTTAGTTCCCATGAATTCTCATGTTTTACCAATTTGAAAGGTAATTTACTCAAATATTTTTTCATTATAAAAAATGGGGAGATTGTTGAACCAAATTCTTTAGTAGGTTTGATTTTGATGATAAACATATCTAACTAGCTAAGTTTTGATGATGATCAAAAGCACATGAGTGAAAGTTTAAGCTACTGATTAATATTTCCTAATTATGCAGTAACAAACAATGTATCAAGGAAATAACATAAGTGGATAGTGCATACAAGATTATTTAAGAGACAAGATCCACTAGATTATGAGGAAGAAAACATAAATGCTCAAATGAGAAAGAATAGTACTGAAACTTTGAAGAACACTATATGAAACAACTTCCTAATATATCTCAAAACACTACCAAAGTAACTCAGACAAGCACCCAAACTTGGACAAAAATAAGGCTTCAAAAATGGAGAAAAAATCTAAGTTTTGTACTCAAGCTAAGAGTCAGATATTGAATAAGGAAGTTTGGACAACGCGTGACCAATCTCGGACATAGAATCAATTTAGACATTGCTAAACAAGAAGCCAAGACGCTAGAAGTGCAAAGCCATTTTCAGACATAGAATCAAGACTCAGACACTATTGAAGACTAAAAAGAGAAACCAAATATGTTTAGAAGCCCAAGCCTAAAAATTCCAAATGTTAAATCCTGAACATCACTATTATTGAAGAGGCATGTCTAAAATATTATCTTCGGAAAAAACCAACTCACTTCGAGACATAACTAAAAGTTAGTCGTGCGACCAAGTGCAACTAGTGCCAGTCCAAGTCTGAAATATTAACTTTGGACATGGCTATTCATTTTCGGACACAATGATTCATTTTCTGACACAATGATTCATTTTCAGACATGGATGAATGAAGTTTGTTTCAAGTTGAGCTATAATCCAAGTCCAAAATATTAACTTCGAACATGCTTGTTCATTTTTGGACATGGCGATTCATTTTTGGACATGGCCAAGCACAATCTATTTCAAGTTGAATACTCAAGCAAGTCTAAAATCTTAATTTTGGACACAAAAACTAAACTTGAACATGGCTGAATAGACTTCAGACATGAATAGCGCCCGAGAGAGCTTCAATGGGAGAAATTGAATCCAGATATAAAACGAGTAAAGAGAGACTCTTCCAAGAAGTTATATGAGTTAGAAACTTAGAGAAATTTTCCAAAGAAACAAGGAGCATTTACTCCCTAATATTAAAGTTTTCTTCTAACTCCACAGCATAAAAATACTAATTTGGATTTTAAGAATATTATCTACAAATGATTAGGGAGTCTATTAGTCTGTATTTATTGTAATACATTTATTTTTGTTCCATTTAATTGTGTACAGAACCAGCTTGAATAAGAGGCATTTCTTATTGTACATCCTTTATTGATTTGAATAGCAAGCAAGGGGTTTATTTATCTTGTACAAGTTTGTTAGTAATCTTTCAAAATCAGGGTTTATTGATCTTGTACAAATTTTTTAGTGATCTTTCAAAACCAACTTGTATAAGTTTGTTGGTGAGATTTGAAAACTAACTTATATAAGTTTGTTGGTGAGCTTTAGAAACCAACTGATATAAGTTTCTAGGTGAGCTTTGAAAAACAACTTATATAAGTTTGTCGGTAAGTTCTGAAAACCAACTTGTGTATGTTGGTGATGAACTTGTAAAACCAATAAGTGTTTAGTAGAACCTGAGTGCAACAAGAGAGGCAAACACAAAGAGTGGAGCAGGTACTGTGTCAGGCTGAACCACTATAAAAATACCTATGTACTTTGTGTTGTGTGATTGATTTATCTTTATTTTCAGCACTTTAATTTTATAATTAGCCAAAATTTTAAAAGCTTAATTCATCCCCCCTCTTGGCCTTAGATTTGGACCAACAACATTATGCATATGTCATTGTAGATGACTTCTCTAGATATACCTAGATAATGTTTCTCACATCAAAAGATGAGGCTTTTCATTTTTTGAAGTCTTTACCAAACATCTACATAATGAACAAAGCTCTCACATTATTACCATATGGAGTGATTATGGTGGAGAATTTGAGAATCATAGATTCACTACTTTCTATGAAAGCAATGACATTCTTCTAACATTCTTTATACCAAGAACATCCCTAAAAAATGTAGTTAAGAGGAAAAACAAATCCTTGTAAGAGATGGCAAGGACAATGTTGAGTAAATATAGTCTACCCTAATATTTTTGGGCTAAAATAATAAACACCACTTATTATATTATAAACAAAATTTATGGTATGCCAATATTCAACAAAATTCCTTTGAATTCTATTATGGCAGGAAGCCAAACATTTCACATTTCCTTACTTTTGGCTGTAAATGTTTTATTCTTAACAATGGTAAGGAAAACCTTGGAAAATTTGATAGTAGATCTAATGAAGGTATTTTCCTTAGATATTCCATTGTTAACAAGGCATTTAGAGTTTAAAACTTAAGGAATAGGACCACTGAGGAGTCTATCTAGGTAAGGTTTAATGAAAGTACTAACCCTTCAAAGAGAGTTACTGATTTGATAATGAGATCGGTTAACTCACAACAGTTGTGTATAAGAAGAAACTGCAAAATAAAGAAAAGGAAACTCCACCATCAAAGATAGCATTGGATGACACAAAAAATAATTTGAACCATCCACTAGTGAAGTAAATAATGAAGGTAACAATTGTCTTCTTAGAGATTAGAGGTTCACTCATGCTCATCCTAAAAATCAGATAATTAGTGATGTATATGATAGAGTTAGAACTAGATCTTCATATCACCAAGTATGTGTTAATTTTGCCTTCATTTCCTAGCTAGAGACAACATGCATAGAACAAGCCTTAGAAGATGAGAATTAGATCAAAGTTATTCAGGAAGAGTTTGACTAATTTAAAAGAAATGATGTATGAACACTTGTTCCATGATAGACCATCAATCTGTTATAGGAACTAAATGAGTCTTTAGGAACAAACTTGATGAATCTGGAATTGTTGTAAGAAATAAGGCAAGATTAGTAACAAAGGGGTACTTTCAAGAAGAAGAAATTGACTTTAAAGAGTTATATGCCTAACTTAGTTCATCAAGTGAGGAAGTAGACCTTCCTCTGTGATCGAGTCCAAACTAAGATAGAATTGATTAGAATGCTACTTGCTTTTGCATCCTTTATGAATTTCAAGTTGTATCAGATGGGTATCAAGCGTACATTTTTGAATGGGTTCATAAATGAAGAGGTTTATCAACCCCCTGAGTTTGAAGACCCTCATGATGCAAACCACATTTTCAAACTTAAGAAAGCCTTCTATGGTCCTAAACAGGCTTCTTGAGCACGGTATGAGAGGCTAAGTAAATTCTTAATTGAAAAAGGATTTACTATGGGTAAATTAGATACCACATTCTTCATTAAGTATGACATAATGATATTTTGATTATTTAGATTTATGTTGATGATATTATTTTTGGAACTACTAATGATAGATTATGTCAAGAGTTTTCAAAGGTCATGTAGGGAGAATTCAAAATGAGCTTGATGGGAGAACTGAATTTCTTTCTGGGCTTGCAAGTCAAGTAAATGGAAAATGAACTTTTCATCCACCAAGCCAAATACACTAAGGAACTCCTGAAGAAATTCAAGTCAGCAGGTGGAAAACCTTTTGGGACACCAATGAGGATGTCCATCAAGATGGACAAAGATGAGAAAGGTAAATCTGTCTGTCAAAAATTATATAGAAGCATGATCAGATCTTTTTTATATTTAACTTCCAATAGACTAGATATCATGTTTAGTGTTCCAGTCAAATCTTAGAGAATTACATCTTATTTCTATTAAAAGAATCTTTAGATACCTTTTAGATACACTAAACTTTGGTTTAAGGTATCCAAAAGGTTCAAACTATGAGTTAGTAGGTACTTTGATGCAGATTTTTTTGGTTATAAAGTAAATAGAAACAGTACCTCAGGGACATGTCAAATTCTTGGAAGCATGACCATTCCATGGTCCTCCATGAAATAGACATCTGATGCACTATTAATTGTTGAAGCTAAGTATATAGCAGCAGGTAGTTTTTGTACATAGATTCTCTAGATGAAATAGCAACTAGGTGACTTTAGTTTAAAATATGTTGATACACCCATCATATGTGATAATACTAGTGTTATAAATTAGACAAAATCATGTTTTGCATTCTAGAACTAAGCATATAGAAGTTATGCATCACTTCATTAAAGATCTTTTGCAAAATCATAATATCTGCTTGGAATATATACCAACTAAAGATCAATCAACAAATATATTCACTAAGCCTCTCCCAAATGATATATTTTGTAAAATTAGAAGGGAGCTAGGCATGATAGATCCACATGCATAAAATGCTTATCATTTAATCATCACATAATGTTCCTAGTTACATGATTTTAATGTCTTATTTATATCTAGATGCATGTCAATATCTTATCTTGAACTGTTTACAGTTATATTCTATATGTTTTAGATGTTGAAAATTGTGTTAAACAAATTAAAATTGATTTAGAAACACTAATGGCAATGGTTTAATATATGTTAGGAATGGCTTGCAATCTATAACTTAATGCATATGCCCAAATGTGAATGAAATTAACCTTAATATCATTATAGTCCCAAGGCATATGTCAAGCCTATTTCGGAAACTTCATAGTTTAAGGTCTCAAATAGGTATTCCAATCCTATTCAGACATTCTATAATCATCATTATGGCTTGATTTCTTAAATAAAAATTAATATGCTCTCATTAGGAAGAATAAAAATATAGGAGAAGTAGATGAACTAATAATCTTTGATTTGAAAATGAAAAATGTAGTATGTTATGGATCTTAGGGGGAGCACTTCCTTTTCACATCTTTATTCCCCACTCCCATAGGCTAGACCATTTGCATTATGACAAAAAGGGAGAGAAAGAATTATATAATTAGAACAAGTGATATAATAAAGAAATGATAATATCGTATGAACCAAGAATTAAAACTAGTGCATAACAGAACTTCCCTCACTTAGTAGTAAGTAGATGCACTTATTTAGGGGTAGCTAATAGCACCCATTCATGGGGAGTTTTCACATTTTAGAATAACATTTTCTTTTCTCCTTAGTTCCTATCTTTTTATTTCTGGAAGGTATATCACTTAGATGTTTTTTCATCATCAAAAAGGAGGAGAATATTGAGTCTAACTCTTCTATTTAGCTTAATTTTGATGATAAACATGATTAAGCAGCTAAGTTTTTATAATGAGCAAACACATGAGTGAAATGTTAATGTACTAACAAGTCACTTTCCCTAGTATTATAGTGAAAAATGAATAAAATAGGTTAATTAAGCTAGAAAAGTAACTTCAGAGTGATGGACAACGTGTACAAGATTGCATCAAGTTAAATTTCACCTCAACTAAGTTTTTCAAAGGAAGAAAAATGAGTAAATGCTCAAAGAATAATGTTCCTAAACTAAGAAGAAGATTTCATATGCACTGGGACATATATAAAATCAAGAAAAGCAAGTTCAATATATGAAGAAGTAATTAAAGGGTTAGAACACTAAGTATACAAGCACAAATACAACTCTAAAATAACTTCAAAACATGTTTAGACAAAGATCACTAGACTTTGGAGTTTAGAAGGATCAATTTAAACTTAGTTATGAAGCTTCAAACTAACTTTAGAGTTGCTTCAGATGAAAAACTCACTTCAGATGGGAAACTCAAGATTTAAAGGCCAAACTATAGCCAATGGAACTGTTAGGCATTAGAAGGAAGCTTTAGAGTGACTTTAGAGTTACTTCAGATGATCTGAAGCACATTGCTAGAGGAAGTACAAACTGATGCCAAAGTTCAAATGGTGGACATGAGCTTCAGAGGGGAACTTCAAGTATGAGGATCTCAGAAGTGAAATTCAATACATATTGAGCCAGCAGTTCTGAAGATTAAGTCAAAATAGCTTAACATTATGCTCAGAAGGATAACTTGATTGTTCAAAATATAATTCCTTGCAAGTGAGTGTATAGTAGTATAATGTGCAATGAAAAGGTTGATCCCACAAAGAATGGTCAAACTAACTTAATCAATTTTAGTTAATAAACTCTCCTAGCTTTAAAAAGAATGTATTTATAACTAAATGAATATGGGGTTATGATTGGTGTAATTTAAGAATTTTAGAAATTTAATGGAATGTAAGAAATCAATGACTAATAATAATGCAGGGAGAATAATAAGATGCAAAGGTCTAGGGATCCTATTTCACCACTAGATGATGCCTCTTTGCTAGTAGAATGTTAGATTCAATGCTTCAGTTGGATTCATTCTTTAAAAAGTAAGATCATTACTGTTAGGTGTGTGGGTTTAAATCATGTTTTCACTCATTCTAATTACCAATGGTGTATAGCAAAATTGAGATGAAAACTCATTAAGCTTAAGAACATAATGAACCAAAATAGCATAGTTTAGCATATAGTTTCTACCTTAACCATCTAGCCTTTTCTTTCAATGGAGCTCATGGTTTAGCATATGGTGTCTACCTTAACCATCTATCATTTTCATTGAAGGGAGCTCATAGTTTAGCACATGATGTTTATCTTAACCATGCTTGGATAATCAATCTAACTCATAATATTGGTGATCAAGCAATAAAATAAAATAAATCATTGTAAACAACATCATGAATGAAACAAGATCATATAGCCATTATTAACCAACAATCCACATAACAAAGAGTATCAAAAAGGGTTACATTATCACCCTAATAAAAGGAATTTAGTTCACAAGAAAAACAAAAACAACTCCCTTTGAAAGAAAACTCTAAAAATTTACCCTTAGAACCCCTGAAAGAACTCTCCAAATGAAAGTGAAAGGAACCATCAAAAACCCTAACTTCCTTTCTTAAAATCCCTCCTATGCACTTAGTAGAAATCCTGCTAAAATCAGGGTGTGCCTCTAGTGCCGATGGTGCCACCTTGCTGTTTGGGAGTGATGAGAATTGTTTCCGGTGTTGACAGCGCCAGATGAGCTCTCCCTTGCAAACATTGGTTTTTAGCTCTGTTTCAGCTTTCATCTTTTCCATCCTTTAAGCTTCATCTTTTCCTTCCATTTTTTCTTCTTTTTCATCTTCAAAACACTTAGAAAATCCAACAAATAAATATGAAATTCATCTAAAAGAAATAAGAATTTGTAAATAATTAAGCTTAAATATATATAATGTAAGCGAATGAAACTCACTCATCAAATACTCCCAAACTTACTCATTTGCTCGTCCTCGAGCAAAATAGAAACATAAAAACACATTAAGGACATAATGAACATCAATCTGGGTCATTAATCAAAAACCTCCATAAAATAAGCATAGTTTAGAGAAAACTAACAATATATCACATATGTCTTTTGATTTTTAACCTAACCCTTTTCCTTTCCACCTTAGACTCCATGTGCAGTGCAAGAATTATAGCCATTTCAATCTACATTTTTTTACACTTAAATTCATTCATGCAACTGAGTAACACATATTCAATGCAACCCTAAGAATTCACAAATTAAATAAAAGAGACTACTTTAGTGAGCAATTGATATTTTGTGGGCTCTATTACTATCACATTCCTCCTTTTATTTTATGTTTTTTTTCGAATGTGATCCCCCCTATTACTTGGGTTGTATTACTATCACACCAAAACATGTTTTCTTTTTAATTCATAGAGATGCGATCCCCCTAGTATTTGGGTTGTATTACTATCACACCCCTAAAATTATTTTTTTATTCATAGAGATGTGATCCCCCTATAAACAATGAGTTTTACTCTTGTTTTTCTTTTATCTAATCTAATGCTTGTCTCAACATAGTTATAATGAACTCTAGAGTTCATATTGAACAATGCATACTTAGTTTCCTAAACTTATGCTAAGCATTCAAAGATTTCAAAAGAAATGGCTAAGTCAATGTGATCAATGTGATCAATGTGTATAAGGAATCTATAGTAAATTAGATAAAGGGTCAAGTCAAACATTGCAGACAATAGTAATTTCTATCATTTTCAACTTAACTATTATCACATGTCACATACATATCATTGGTTTTATATGATGACCCTGATCAATGTTTAAAACACACAACTATCCAAACATAACTAAAATCAAATGAAGCACTCAACATAAACTAACTAAACAAACTATAATAAAACACATAACAAAAAGTAGACAACTATAATAAAACACGCAACATGAACTAGACAAACTATTGATGAGTCTAAAATATACCATGTTTTATTGATTTATGACTACATTTGATGAAACACTACATTTAATAGAGTTATTTGGTTTTTCAGTTAACAGACCATGTCGAAGAAAAGCTGAATTTGAACAATCAGTGCTTTGATGCTAATTCTGGCATTTATTGAGATGGATTCAACAATAGTAGTCAACATAAGAGTTGAAGATCTTTGAGTCAACTATCCAACGCAATAAGAATCATCCAATTCCAATAACAAATGAAGAAGATAGGATCAAAACAATGAAAACATCTCAAGTGGACAACATTTCTAGGAGCTACCAGCGCCCACTCTTCCCAAACACTACTACATATCTAGCAAGGTGGCACTGCTAGTGCCCATTCTGGTGCCATTGGTGCCAAAGAAGGATAGGTTATGGAAAATATTGCGAAAACTATTATTTGGGCTAGTTTTTAAGGAAGAGTTAGAAAGTTTTTAGGGGTTGGTTGGTTAGGGTTTTGGAGAGCACTTGGGGGCTAAGGTTCTTAGGAGTTTGGAGAAAGTTTTTGAAGAAGCTTTGAAGGAGATAAGATCAACTTTGAGATCAAGAGATATGAGATCATTACCAAGTAGTGAAGAACAAGTTGAAAAGGGGAAGACATTGATTTATTTTGATTTTAATTATTTTCCTCCCTTGTATTTATGGTTCATCTTGGAATTGGAACTATGATGATGTTTGAATCTTATTTGCTTGATTTATTTTACATTATGAGTGGCTAATCTCTCTTTTTCTAGAGAAGAGATGGATTTTATGTTGAGTTTATGGTGTAATCAATGACTTTCTTATTTGGTAATGCATTTAGGTTTATTTGTGATGTTTGGTGTGTAAGGCTTTCAATTGATTTGCTACCCATTGAATGATTGTGTAATTAGGGTTTGACACTCAGAAGAGGTAATCCTAATTATGATTTAAATATCACAAAATAAAACTATAGATGACTGGGGAGAGCTTCTATGTTCTATGCAATCTTCAGTAAAGAACCATAGATATTAATGCATTCTTATTATTCAGATTTTTATAGGGATATTGAAATTAGGATTTTTGAGAATAGATATTTAACCTATCACTCGAGAGAGGAGGTTAAGTGAATTGGGATTCTCGGTTTATAAACTTATGCATTGCTAAATCAGAATTGAGTTGAAATTACCATAAATGAAACATAAATGAAATCAATCCTCTAGGATTTCCACGTATTGATTTATCCTATTCAAAGCTATTCTATTTAGTTGGTAGTTAACAAATTCTCTGTCTTTGGTCATCCAAATAAAGTTAGAATTATCTATAATGATAGGTAGTGAAAAGTTAAAATACACAATCTCTATGGATGTAACACTCACTTATCACTAAATTATAAAACTTGACACCACACACTTGCGGTTCAATTTTCAATGAACAACTACAACAAAATATAAGCTAAGACAAACACCTCCATAAACAAAATACTAACACCCCAAAACTTGAAACAAACATTGTCTTCAATGTAAAATAAAGCAATGGAAAACAAGGACTTCCCTAAAATGGATAGGATCAATTGTTGGGCTATCGCTTTCTGCCCAGCTCTCAAATTCTTCTAGTACATTAGGAAGTGTTGGTGGAGTTGGGAAAACAATTGAGCTGTCGCCTTGTGATATGTTGCAACTCAGGAGAATAGTGGTTAAAGCATTATTGTGGTCACTATATATATGAATATTTTTTGCTGGTCCTTCATCATTTGTCTTTGATAAGATTGAAGTCCCACTAGGCATGATTGGAGATCGACAAGAGAAGGTTCTTTAGAAGAAACTTCCTTGTGGGTCTCGGATGGGAAGAGATTGGGGTGGAAGATAAAGGACTTGCTCTTACACTTACATGCAATGTCTTATCAAATGTTTACATAACTGCATCATTGATTATCGGAAGAGGTTGTTGGAGTTCATCTTTAGCAATAGTAGGAACTCCATCCATGAGGCACAATTGGTAGATTAGTGAAGGATGTCCCAATCCACTTATGAGCCTTCTTGTGATGAAAGAGATGATGGAATGCTTGATAACTTGGCCCACATCAAGGATGACCCTATCTAAATAGCATAGTTGAGAAGGTCTCACTCCCT
The DNA here is from genome assembly GCA_036873735.1 of Pouteria campechiana. NCBI lineage: Eukaryota > Viridiplantae > Streptophyta > Magnoliopsida > Ericales > Sapotaceae > Pouteria > Pouteria campechiana. Next base: position 20,389 of record JAYJMB010026361.1, read on the forward strand.
TCTAACATCAGAAATATAATTTGAAGGCAAAATTTTAACTGAAGTGAATGGACGCTAGTGTTGGCGGCGCTAGGTGGGCACCGGCAGCACCAAGTTGCTACCTCTACGGCTATTGCAATGAAGTCCAGCGTTGATGGCACTGGGTGGGAGCCGGTGGCAACTAGGTGGTGGATTTCGAGTGTCGGCAGCACCAGCTTGCTTCCTTCTCTTGTATCCTTTGACTTTTCAATGCTAGAGGCACCATGTTGCTGCCTTCCATAATTTTTTGTTAATTCTCCATGCATATCTATCACTCCCTTCTCAAATTTTAACTTGTTTTGCTCACCAATTCCTTTATTCATAAACTTAACCTGTTAATCACAAAATAATAATATATTAAGTATAAAAAAATAGGAAAATATCAATGTAATCTAATAACTCAACAATCAAATCATGTTTATTTAAACTAATGCAACCAACATGCTTTATTAATGTAAAAAATAACTATGTCTAAGAAATTAAAATAATTGAAAGATAAAATAGTTTGGGTTACCTTCCAAGAAGCGCCTTATTTAACGTCTAAGCAAGATGAACTCCCTTTTTCCATAAATTTTCAATTTTCCACCCTTCATTCAGCTGCATTGACATGTCCTCTCTATTGTATTTCTTAACACAATAACCATTAACTTTGAAAGTGCTCCCACCTTTCAGATTCTTTAATTCAACTACTCCATGAGGAAGCACTTGTGTGATAAGGAATGGACTAACCCAACATGATTTTAGTTTTCCTAGAAACAAACATAAATGTAAGTCATAAAGCAGAACATTCATTACGGGTTCAATGTGCCATTTGTGAATAACTTCATCATGATATTCTTGGTTCGCTCCTTGTAAATCTTTGCATTATCATATGCCTCATTCCTTAGCTCCTCATGTTCATGAAATTGAAGTTTCCTTTCCTCTTCTGCCTTTTCCATGTCATAGTTCAGATGTTTAATAGCCAGTAGGCCTTGTTCTCCAACTTGAAAGGCAAATGGCAGGCTTTCCCAAAAACATCAATGCATGGACTCATTCTGATTGGGGTCTTGAAATCAATCCTGTATGCCTACAAGGCATCATTCAACTTCATTGTCTAGTCTTTCCTTGAAGTGGTCACCTTCCTTTCTAGAATAGCTTTTATTTGTTTGTTGTTGAATTCTACTTGCCCCGACATTTGTTGATGATAGGGTGTTGTAACTCTGTGAGTGCAGAAATGAGTTCCCCTATCACTAATTATTGCTCTAGAAGTGCCAAACCTCAAAAAAATCTTGTCTTTTAAAAATCTTAGCACAACATTAGCATCATTAGTCTTAGTAGCCATAGCTTTAATCCACTTGGACACATAATCTATAGCAAGCAAAATATACCAGTTCCCATTAGATGGTGGGAATGGACCCATGAAATCAATGCCCCATACATTAGAAAGTTCAATAACAAGGTTACCTATAAGTGGCATCTCATCTCTCTTTCCAATGTTCCCTATTCTCTAGCATCTATCACACATTACACATAAAGCATGAGCATCCTTAAAAATACTTGGCTAATAAAATCCAAATTAAAAGACTTTGAGTGCAGTTTTCTTCCCTCCAAAATGCCCTCCGCAATTAAATATGTGATAGTGTCTAGAATACTCTACTACTCATCTTCTGGCATGCAACACCTAATGATTTTGTCTAGGCATATTTTGAACAACACTGGTCATCCCATAAATAATGCCTTGCCATTGACAACAACTTTCTTCTTCCCTATGAATTCAATAGAGGATTAAAAATTCCTTTAACCAAGTTATTTACAATGTCAGCGTAGCAAGGTTCACTCCCCTTCATAGAATACAACTGCTCATAAGGAAAGATCTCATTGATAGGAATATTTTCCTTTCCTCATTCTTACTCGAAGTCGGTTCCATCCACTAGTCTAGACAGATGATCTACTACAACATTCTCATAGCCCTTCTTATCCTTCATTGTTAGATCGAACTCTTGCAACAATACAATCCACCTTATCAACCTGGGCTTCGCATCCATTTTTGTTAGCAAATATCTCAATGCAACATGATCTGAATAAATAATTGCCTTTGAACCAATCAAGTAAGAACAAAATTTTTCCAAAGCAAACACAATGGTAAGAAACTCTTTTTCAGTGGTAGAATAGTTCAATTGTGCTTCATTTAGAGTCCTACTTGCATAATGAATTACATAAGGTAACTTGTCTACTCTCTGTCCTAGGATAGCATCGATAGTAAAGTTCAATGCATTACACATGAGTTCAAATGGAAGAGACCAATCACAAACTACTAAAATTGGAGCCGACGTCAATTTTTCTTTCAAAGCATTGAAGGCACAAGGCATTCCTCATCAAAATAGAAAGTTACATCCTTAGCTAGAAGGTTATAGTGCAATTTAGAAATTTTTGAGAAAATTTAATAAACCATCAGTAAAAGCCTGCATGAACAAGAAAACTTCAACTCCCTTGATTGAAAATGGTGGCGGCAACTTTGTAATCAATTCAATTTTTTGGATATCATCTTTAATGCCTTTACTTGAAATAACATGCCTAAGCATAATTCCCTACTTCACTAAGTGACACTTCTCCCAACTTAGTGCCAAACTCATTTCCATACATCTTCTAAGCACCAATTGTAAGTTATGAAGGCAATCATCAAACATGTCTCTAAAAACAAAAAAATCATCCATAAATACCTCAATAAAATTTTCAATCATGTTAGAAAAGATGGATATCATACACCTTTGAAAAGTTGCAAGCAAGGGCATTGCAAAACCAAATAGCATCTTTCGATATGCAAATTTTCTGAATGGGCGAGTAAAAGTGATATTCTCTGGATCTTCTGGGGCAATTGGAACTTAATTATAACCTGAAAAACCATCCAAAAAATAGTAGTAAGCATAACTTGCTAACCTTTTAAGCATTTGATCAATAAAAGTAAGGGGAACTTTCTTGTGGTTGCATTTAGTTTCCTATAGTCAATGCACATCCACTTGTAGTTATTCACATTGGCACCAATTCATCATTATCATTTTTAACATTAGAAATATTAGACTTCTTTGAAAATGCATGTAGTAGAATTACCCATTTGCTATTAGAGGTTGGATAGATAATAGTTGCATCTAACAAATTGATCACCTCTACTCTCACAGCTTCCTTCATATGTGGGTTAACTCTCCTCTGAGCTTCTCTGGAAGTATCTACATCATCTTCTAACAAAATTTTATCCATGCACATAGTGGGGCTAATTTCCTTGATGTCTGCTAAGGTCCACCCTATAGGCCCATTGTGCTCTTTCAACACATTCATCTGCTTAAGTTTTTCATCAACAAACAAGTTAGAAGCAATTGTCACTGGAAGAGTATTGTTTTCACTAAGAAATACATACTTTAAGTTCTAAGGTAATTGCTTCAATTCCAATTGGGCAGAGGTGGCAGTCGATTGTTCCACTTCTGGGTTCACATGTGACAACCCTTCATTGGAAACTTTTCCTTCTTTGACTTGCTCTGCTCTATCAAGTTCAACTTTTAAATTCATCATCTTTTCATCCTCCTCCAATCCATCTATAGTGAGTACTAATTCTAGATTATCAATTGTCTCCTTCTACACAAAAGTTGATAAAATAAGTGAGTCTAATTCATCAACTTGGAAACATCCACTAGGATTTGAAGGTAGTGATAAAAATTATAAACAAAAAATTTCATAGTTTCATCTAAGATAATCATCTTCAACTTTCCATTCTATAAATTTATAATTATCTTAGTGGTTGCCATGAAAGGGAATCCTAGAAGAATAAGCACTTCTCTTTTTGGAATCATTTACCTTTCCATGTCAAGCACAACGAAATCTGCAAGAATAATCAATTTATCAATCTGCACAAGAATGTCCTCTACAATGTCTCTAGGATATTTAACTAATCTGTCTACAAGTTGTAGAGATATTGTAGTAGGTTTCAATTCTCCCAAGTTATATATAAACAAAATAAGGCATCACGTTGATGCTTGCACCTAAGTCTAACATTGCCTTTACCTTGTTTGTCCCTTCAATAGTGATTGAGATATTGAAACTACCTAGATCCTTGAGTTTTGGGGGAAGGTTTATCTGGAAAACTTCATTGGCTATTTTTGAAACTATAACTTTCTCATGTGGCTCATAGTTACGCTTCCTTGTGTTTAGGTCCTTCAAAAATTTAGCATAAGCAGGCATGTTCTTTATCATATCAAGCAAAGGCAAATTGACATTAACCTTAGAAAGGATATCATAAATTTCAGAAAATAATTTATCAAATTTATTCTACATCAGCCTTCTTGGAAAAGGGAAAGGCAGAATATACAGTGTTGCTTTATAGTTGACAAGAGGGTCAACTATTGGAAACATTGCCTTCTTTGGATGCACCTCCTTCTCAGCCTTTTTCTTCCCTTTCTCCAATCCTATAGAAACAATTGGACTATCAGTTTCTTCTCTAAACTTATTATAAATTACCTTTCCAGTCCTTAGTATCATTATTGCTTTTGCTTGCTCTGGTTGGTTAGGCAACTTCCCAGGTGTGCGGCTTTGTACTACTTCTACAATTTGTCCTAACTAAGTTTTCATCTTTCTCATAGATGCCTCCATGTTATGAAACCAGGAATCAATGTTTTGGAATTTGCTTGCATTATTCTGGAATTGGGTTTGTGTTGCTTGAATGAAACTCTGCACGGTTTCTTCAAGCACAGGCTACTTCAATTGTAGTTGAAACGAACTTTCAACTTGATTTTGATTTCTTTCATTGTTCCAAGAGAAATTATGATGATTTCTCTAACCAGGATTGTAAGTGTTTGACTAAGGGTCATTCCATGACCTTTGGTTGCATTAGCTTGCTTAACATTATCTGCAAAATGTTCAATTGAAGGGCAAACATTAGGTGAATGTCCTGAATTACCACAAAAAGAACAAACCTCTGCTAGAGCAGGTTGTGGTTGCTTCAAGTTCACCATCATAGATTATCTTGCCTTCATCTGCTTAGCTATCTCTGACATCTACATTGATAGATCAGAGTTAGAGTTCACTTCATAAAGTCCTCTAGATCTACCTTTTATACTCTTCTACAAAGAATTTTCTCCCAACATCTCACATAGCTCCTAAGTTTCTTCCAAAATCTTTTCTCCCATGGCTCCACCTACAACATTGTCAACCATAGCTTGGCATAGTTGTGTTTGTCCATCATAAAAAAATTAGTTAAGCAACTCAAGTGGATATCTATGATGAGGGCATTGAACCAAAATTGTTTAAACCTTTCCCATGCCTCATGGAAAACTTCACAATTCGATTGGGAGAAAGTAGCTATTTTGCTTCTTAATTCAGCAGTTTTAGTATGAAAGTAGAATTTACCAATGAACTTATTATAAACTACTCTCCATGTTTTTAATGAGAGAGGAGCACTGTCATTAACTATATCTTGGTTGCATCTTTCAAAGTGTATGAAAAACATCTCATACATGATTGATCTTTTGTTAGCCCCTGCAATGGAATGTTTGGATGGTTGCATAGAAACCATGCATGAATGTCAATGGATCCGCTGAAGCTATCTCATGTAAAGATCGAAGCTTGTTAAAATGAATATGTTTCAAGTTATAATTTATAGCATCATCATCTAATATAATGCATGAAGGTGAAATCCCTATAGTAGGCGCGTAAACTTTTTCATTAATTGTTGACCTGTTGAGCTTGTTGCGCTTGTTGAGCCACTCAGTTCTCCATGTTATTAGCCATGTATACTTCTTCTCCTTTCACTTAAAATCTCTATTTTAATTTCCACTTTGTTAGCATGGTAGATTATGGAAACAAGGTTGAATTCAAAGATCTCCTTTTGTTCATTCACAATACCGCAATAGCAAAAAAGGAAACAACTAAAAAGAATCTTATATACAATTATATACAAAAACAAAAAGAATGATTGTAACTAATCTTAATCAAATCAATTTGGAATCATTCCTAGATAATGATGCCAAAAACTTGATGGTTCAAATTATAATTCCTCGCAAGTGTACGAACACATAGCAGTAAAATATGTAATGCGAGGGTTGATCCCACAGAGAATGGTCAAACTAAATTAATTTTAGTTATTGGACTCTCCTAACTTTAAAAATAATATATTTATAACTAAATGAATATGAAGTAATGATTGGTGGAATTTCAAAATTTTAGAAATTTAATGTAATGCAGGAAAATCAATGACTAATAATAATGCAGGGAGATTAACAAGATGCAAAGGTCTAGGAATCCTATTTCACCACTAGATGATACCCCTTTGCTAGTGGAATGTTGGATTCAATGCCTCACTTGGGTTCATTCTTTCAAAAGTAAGATCATTATCATTAGGTGTGTGGGTTTAAATCAAGTGTTTTTACTCTTTCCAATTACCTCTACTGTATAACACAATTGAGATGAAAACCCATTAAGCTCAAGAACATAATGAACCAAAATAACATGGTTCAGCATATGGTGTCCACCTTAATCATTTATCTTTTTCATTCAAGGAAGCTAATGGTTTAACATATTATGTTTACCTTAATCATGCTTGGATAATTAATCTAACTCATAATATTGGTGATCAAGCAATAAAATAAATTAAATCATTGCAAAAAATATTATGAATAAAACAAGATCATATAATCATTAATAATCAACAATCCACATAACAAAGAGTATAAAAAATGGTCACATCTTCACCCTAGAAAAAAAGATTTAGTTCATAAGAGAAACCAAAACAACTCTCTTTGACAGTATTATCACAATGAAGAACATCCTTTTTACCTTCTCTTGCTTACTTGCAATCTCCCATTCTTCTCCACAAGAAAACCTATGATTTTGACCTTAGAACCCTCAGAAAGAACTCTATAAAATGGAAATGAAAGGAACCCTCAAAACCCTAACTTCCTTGCTTAAAAACCCTCCTATGCAAATAGTAGAAATCCTACAAAAATTAGGGTGCGCCGCTATCGCTGATGGCACCACCTTGCTGTACAGGCGGTTTTGAGAATGGTTTCCGGTGCCAGTGGTGCCAGATGGGCTTTCCCTTGCAAAGATTTATTTTTAGCTCTTTTTCAGCTTTCGTCTTTTCCATCCTTTGAACTTCATCTTTTTCTTCCATTTTCTCTTCTTTTCCATCTTCAAAACACCTAGAAAATTTAACAAATAAATATGAAATTCTTGTAAAAGAAACAAGGATTTACAAATAAATAAGCTTAAATATATATAATGTAAGTGAATGAAATTCACTCATCAGATTTCCACATTTCAAACATCAGAAAAGAATGATCAAAGTTCATTCAAAAGTAAGGGAGTCTCTTTAGAAGATCTTTAGAGGTACTCAAGAAGAGAAACAATAATCATTGGTATGTCAACATCAAGAAGGAAGACTATGAGCATGAAATTTAATTTCAGAGGCATTGCATTAGAATAATCATGTTGCTTCAAATGTTCTAAAGCTAATATTAGATGTGCTGAAGCACAAAGGAACGACATTGAAGGATTCACATCACTTTAGATGTTCTAAAGTTTTACTTTAGATGTTTTGAAGCATGCTTATGAAGCACTACAAATTGTAAAGTCCCCAACCCCTCGGGTGTTGTGAAGTCATGACGACTTTAAACAACCATGAAACTTCAAAAATTCTGAAGAAGCACCCAATTGTAGTATCCCAACTTTCAGAAGTTCTTATATTTTACTTTAGATGCTTTAAAGTTATGGCGACTTCAAACGATTAGAAATTTGAATGTTTCTTTGGCATTTAATGAGCATGACCAACCGAAATGACTAGATTTTGAATCCCATTATAAATGGAGTTATTTTGGAATGTTCCATAAGATTTTGCAAGCATTAAACTTCATTTAGTCATGAGCATTTACCTTTAAAGTTTTCTTCCAAGCTTTCAACTCCAACAACGCTGAAATATGAAACTGTTTTCAAAGCCATAACTTCAATGATCATTGGGGAGTCTGAAACATTTGTTCTTTTACTGTTATATTATTTATTATGTTGCTTTAAACTCTATACAATCTGCCTAATTAAGAGGCATTTATTTTGTACAAACTTTATTTTTGTTTTCAAAGTTGTAAGCAAGGGGCTTGCAAATTGTTGTATTCTACAAGTATGGAAGACTTGCTGAGTTTGTAAGAGTTAGTTGGTGAGCTTTAAAAAATAAAGAAGTGTATTTTTTTATTAGAGTACCAATCAAGTGTTAGTAGAACCTAAGTGCAATAGGATAGAATGACTCATAGAAGCAGAGTAGGAACCCAAGTTGAGCCAAACCACTAAAAAATCCATTGTCTTAGTGTGTTGCATGATTTCTTCTATTCTATTTTAGCAGCATTGTTTTAACTTGGCCAAAATTTTTAAAAGCTCAATTTACCCATCCCCCACCTCTCTTAAGCTACCATCAGTAAGGGACCAACAAAATCCAAACCAACCTACCCAAGCTAAACCTCTACCTCTCCCAACACCTCCAACCTCTCACCTTGAAGCCATCTTCATGACCTATGCTAAATTGCATCACAAAAAGAAGGCTAATTCTCAAGCTATCAAGGTTGCCAAAGCCCTTCTACATTCAACTGGTCATGGACCTTACCAAAATATTTCCCATACTTTGAGCTTGAAGAGCCATCTTTTGTTCAGAGAATCCAAATCCTTCTAGAACATTCACGCATACCCAACCTCTAACTTCCATTCCATCAACCTTCCAAACCAAAAGACCATCCCAATCAACTCCTATCCCTTCTCCTTCCCCTCTCCAAGCCTAAGTCACATCAAAGACAACAATCTTGAAAGTCACTCTTTCTAAGGGGACAACCAAAAAAGTAGTTGTCTCAATGAGACCTTCCAAACTAGACCCGCACACTCCATCCCATGTACCTAAGCCTTCAAGGTTAGACCTCTCAATACCATCTACAAAACTAAAACTCCCAAGAAACCAACTCCTCAATCTCCTATCCAAATTCCTCCCCAACCTAAACCCAAACCCTTTACCCTCAAGAAATTCTCCAACACTTCGGCACCATACCCTATAACCTCCTCCAAGAAAACCCCACCTAAGTCCTAATCTTTTTTGCATCTTTGTTTCTCTCTTGATTTCTATATGTACTCATTTATAGTAATTGTCATGTACTCACTATTTCATTAATACAATACAATTTTTCTCTATATTGATTGTGTACATTTCATTGCATTTGCATTCCATGTCATTACTTACCACAATATATAATTAATCTGTACCTTTTTTATTAGGACAAAAGGGAGGATACAAGGGATGCCTTTATTTATTGATATAAGGGGAGTAATTACTTGTAATTACTTTTAAAAAGTACAAGGCTCAAAACCTCTAAATTAATTAATGAACATATTTATCAGAGCATTATAAGGATTCAAACAAATTTTACAAAAAGCAAATCCCAACAAATTTCCTTAATTAAAGTATATTTTAAAAAAAAGGATCACTAAAATATTTTGTCATAATCAAAAATGTGGAGAATGTTGAGTCTAACCTTATAATTAGCTTGATTTTGATGATGATTGATAATAATAGCAAATTTTTCATGATAAGCAAACATATGAGTGAAAAATAGAGTACTAACAATTTCATTTCCCAAGTGATGCAGAAATAAAATTGAAAAACACAAATTTCACACTAAGGGATCAAATTCATGGACTAAAATGATTTCAATGAAAACTAACAAAAGTCCAAACACATCCTAAAAGAAGTCAAGAAGGAAGAAAATAAGTAAATGAAACATAAAAATAAAGTTTAGCACTATAGTGAATAGTAGATAAGAGAGCTCTTCTTCTATAGAGATCTCTAGAATAACTTGAAAACATATCCATCCATAAAGCCATCTATAGAGGAGAGCTTGATATTATAAAGGTCTGTAAAATAGTTGTTAGTGGTGGTTGAGACTATCATAACCTACAAAGGAGAAAACAAGATCTACAAAGGTTTGGTGAAGACTCTCGAAGAACTATCTTCTCTTCTAGCTAGGGGTGTAAATTGGTTTGGGTTACTCGGATTGGGATAAACTCAACCCTAAACCTATTTGTAAAATCCCAACCTAACCTTAACCCTAACCCTATTTGTAAAAGCTCAACCCAACCCTAAGAAAATCGAGTCAATTTTGGATTGAATTCAGGTTGATAATTGAGGTTAAGAAATATTAAATAATACATATTCATTTTAGAAAGTGAGGCAAGTATATGATTCAAATCCATAATAGGATAAAGCAATACCACAAATCAACCTGTAAACATAGAAAGCAATTTAATTGGAATTAGGAAAATCTAAAAATATCATTAACATAAATTCTTCCTCAAATAAGTTCACACATTTAGCAAATGTTCACAAATCACAATTACACATACATTAAAGTTAAATAAATTTAATAATAATCAATTAAAGCTACAGATACATCAATCTATAGATCTAACCCCAGAAAAGAACAAATAAACTAGAGAAGTACAGATCATAACCATTCAAACTCCAATGGCTAAACAAAGAGATGCATTTCAATAGAGACATAGGACAAAGAGCTAGAATCAGAGATGGAGAAGAAGATTTTATTCACCTTGAGAAATGCAGCTTGAAAAACATACTAGATTGGAGCTAGGGAAGGGCTTTGGAGAGAGCAAAAGATTCTGAAAGCTTATTGTAGCTCCAAAAGGACTGTGGGTGAGCAGATATATAAAGGCAAGAGAAAGAAAGGGAGGAGAAACCAAGGGGTGTGTGGAGGGTCAAGATTCACTAGAGTTCATGTGAGATTTCAAAGGTTAAGATTCGCTAGGTTTTGCTAGAGAAGGAGAAGGGGGTAGGTGCGGACGAGTTTCGCTTGCTAGAGAAGGAGAAGGGGTAGGGTATGTTGGAGAAGAAGGAGAAGGTGGTTATGCACCTATGCGGCATCAACGTAGTTAGTCCATGGAGATTGCTTTGGCAGAATGGTGAGAGGAGGACGGTAGGGGCAGTTGTGAGCTTTGATGGTGGCGCGATGCTTCCCTTAACAATTAGGGTAGAGACAAATATTAGGGAATGGATGAATTTATGATTTTAGGGTAGTTATATTGTATTTTTTTATTTATATAAATACCAAATTGGGTCAGGTTAATTTGGGCTTCTTAACCCCTCAACCCGCACTGATCCTATTTGACAAATTGGGTTGGGTCAAACCCGATTTCAGTAACACAATTTCCTAAGTTCCCTACCCATTTTTGGGTTGGGTCAATTGGGTTCAAGTTTAAACTAAACTAATTTACACCTCTAATTTTGGCAGTGCATTGATAATCTTATTATTTATCATATTTTAATACCTAAATTCATATTTTAGATCCTCACTTGATATGATTTTACTGGTTTATAATCACATTTGATTAAATATTGCACTTAATGGAGTTAGTTTTTGTTTCAGGCATCAAAATATGTCTAAATAAATGTTTAAAATGTTCAAAAAGAAAATTATATGCTTTTGAATTATCTTTCCAACTCATCAAGAATCATATAATTTTGACATCATATGCGAAAGTTATGGTCAAAATACTGAATGCTACTCCTGGTATCAAAACCTGTCATGAAGAAGTTGGATATGAAAAAAACATCACTTTGAGGTAAACATTGGCACAGATTTTTGTTGATTCATTGGAATGTTTCAACATTAAAGTTGTATCCCTTCATATTATCTTTCTAACGCATTAAAAATCACATGATTTGGACTTCATACAAGAAAGTTATGGCCAAAACACCAAAACTGCTCTGATTGGGTAGATATTGGGCACTATAGCACACACAAATGTTACAAGTGGACAACAAGTGGGCATCGTAGCACTCGATAAGTGCAAAAGTGTGTTATTTTTGGTATTTTGCATATTTTGTGTGCAAAATCACTTTAGGAATTTGTATAGAAGTGCAACGAACCAAAAATTGATTTTTTTAAGAGGTTTTAACATGGAAGAAGCCAGGGAGAATGCAACCTAGCAAGGACAAAAGATCTTTGATGCAAAAGAGAAGATTTGGAAGAGGGATTACTATAAAGAGAAGAGAGTGCTACTTGGAGATGATTCATTCTCATATCTTTCTTAGTTCCTTTTCAATTTTCTTTCTCTCTTCCCAATCATGTTTAAGACAATGTTTTTATTTCTTTTAGTTCCATTATGAGCTAAAATCTTTGTTCTATGGCAATGATGTAGCCAGATTGTGAATATTCAATTTTATTTAGTTTAATTCAATTTGATGTTTATTCATTATCTATGTTGTTGAGTGTTTAATCTGAGTTTAATGCATGTGAAAGTATGCTAGCCCTTTCTACATGATTTGTAATTCAATTTAAGGTTGACAAGCAATAATTGAATTAGACCATGGTTAAATACCATAAGATTCATGATGATAGAGATATCCATGAGGCTTATGTAACATTATGAATTTCTTGTTCTTAATGCATTTTGCTTAGTTTAGAATTTTCATAAAAATGTAAAAAATTTGCTAACTAGGATAGATTGTTGTGACTTGAGAAAGAATAACAATTAAAAAAGACATTTGTTATCAATATAGGAATAAAAATTGATTGATTAAATTGGGTGAAATTGAATAGGATTAATCCAGTGAACTTGGAAACCCTAGATGTCTTAAACACTGATTCTCTACTTTCATAGATCTTTAATCTTGCCAATTCCTATTAGTTTATATTTTATTTTCTCTTTTCAAACTATTATTTTACTATTCAAACAAATTTTAGAGTTAAAGTAATTTGGTACTTGGAAAACTTAGTTCTTGTGGGAATGATATCTTATTCATACTTTATTACTTTTTGACGACACATATACTTGCGTTTGGAAAATCCGCAACAAGTTTTTAGCACCGTTGCCAAGGACTACAGTTTTTGCCAATATCAAAATAAATAACTCTAGTTTTTCTTTAAAAAATTTTCTTTTGTTTTTGTTATTCATTGCAATTTTCATGTCTTCTTCATAGGGTTTTCCATAAGTGTATGCAAAAGTCTAGGAACAACAATTTAATCCCTTTTAATTCTAAGATAGATCGCACACTTCAAAGGATTAGAAGGGAGAGAAGAGAAGTTGTTAGTCATATGCAGAGCACTGTGGATGATCTTGGAGAAGTGAATGAGAATCCTCCTACATAGATATCTTTGAGGGATTATGCAGTTCCTACTATGGGAGTGATGCACTTGAGATTGCCAAGATTGCCAAGATGTGGAATGACATCTTGTCTTTTTTACAATATGATTTAGAAAATCTCTATGAGGATTGGGTACGGTACAAAGATTTGCTTAGATGATGCCCACATCATAGTCTTCCCAAGTGGCTTCAAGTTCAGACTTTCTATAATAGATTGACTAACTAGCTTCATACTACCATCGATGCAATAGCTAGGGGTGCTCTCATGGCTAAGTTAATTGATGAAGCTTATGACCTATTGGAAGAGATGGCATCAAATAGCTACCAATGGAATTCATAATGTAATACTCATAAAAAGACAATTGGTGCTTATGAGATTGATGCTATTTCTGCTCTCACAGCTCAAGTTGTAGCTCTTAGCAAAAGGTTTGATCATGCAAACATTGGTATAAGAATAAAGGTGAGGATGACTTATGACCTTTGTGGATCCAGACATCTTAGTGAGCAGTGTGCTCTAAATACCAAATCAGTGAAATACGTCTCCAACTGTAATGAGTAGCAGAACAATCTATATTCCAATTTATACAATCTAGGGTGGGAAAATCATTCCACTTTTTCATGGAGCAATAATCAAAATGCACAGCCACAAATCACAAAAACTGGCAATCTACCTAGTTTTTCACAACTTAATTGGCCCCAAGAAAAGAAGTCATCTGTTGAAGATATCCTAGCACATTTCATCATGAAATTGAAGGTATGATTCAAATTCAAGCTACTACAATTAAAATTTGGAGATGCAGGTGGGGCAACTTGCCAATGCAATGAACAACAAGCCAACAAGCTCCCTTCCTAGCAATAAAGAACTAAATCCAAGAAGACAAGGGAATGAGCAGTGTAATGCCATAACTTTAGAAGTGGCATAGTTTTACTAGGACCTTCCTCTAGCCATCAAACCAGGCTAAACACTATTGAGAAAGATGTGGATAACATAGTTAGAATGTTGAAGAACAAGCACCTGAGCCATAAACTAATTCTGTCATATCTTCCCTTGCTCAACCCGATTCCTCATCTTAGAAAAAAATATGCTCTCCACCTCTATTCCCTCAGAGGCAATAAAAATAGAAGCTTGATAGGTAGTTCCCAAAATTTCTTGAAGTCTTCAAGAAACTTTACATAAACATTCCTTTCACAGAAGCCTTCAAATAGATGCCTGCCTATGCAAAGTTCTTAAAATACATTTTATCTAAAAAGAGATGACTAGAAGATTTTGAAATAGTAGCCTTGATTGAGTGTAGTGCCACTATCTTGAAGAAGCTTCCCCTTAAGCTTAAAGATCCAAGAAGCTTCACCATTCCATGCATAATTGGAAATCATTTTGTGGGTGAGCATTGTGGACTTGGGGACTAGCATCAATCTGATGCCCCTAAGCATCTTTAAGAGATTCTGCCTAGGTGAGGAGAAGCCCATTATAGTTACTCTTCAGTTGGCTGACCGATCATTAAAACATCCACGGGCATCATTGAAGATGTATTGGTCAAGGTGGATCATCTTATATTGTCAAATGATTTCACTGTGCTTGACATGAAGGAAGATCAGGAGATCCCAATTATTCTTGGGAGATACTTCTTGGCCACGGCAAGACACTTATTGATGTATAGAAAGGCAAACTAATAATGCAAGTCCAAGACCAAGAAGTAAAGTTTAATGTCTTCAAGGAAATGAAGTTCCCAAATGATACAGATGACTGCTACACAATTGATGTGGTCGATGACATTATTGATAAATATTCTGAACAGCAAGTAGATCCACTTCAAGCTACCTTGATTAATGCTTATGATTTAGATGACTCAAAATGCATAGGGTATATGTCTTAGTTGGGTGCACCAGAACAAATCCACAAGCTCATACCAAGATTTGAAGAACTTGAGCACCGAAAAGCCAAAAATCCACCTCAAAGATATTGAGTAAAGAAGGAGACAATCAAGCTGAAGATTATAAATTAGAACTACTTTTTATCCCTTCTCTCTTAGGATTTTTAGTTCTTTTTTGTTTTGTTCTATTTTCTTATCATGTTTAAATTCTTTTGCTTTTCTTGATTGCAAATGATCCTTTCTTAAGCCCATCAAAAGTTCCTTTCCACCATCAAGAGCAACCTTCATTCACCATTAGAGGAGAATACATCCTCACAAGGAAGTTTCTTTCCCTCTTATGTGTTTCTTTTAACGTTGAGGACAATGTTTGATTTAAGTTTGAGGCTATTTGGGATTTTTCATTCACTTTTAGGAAATTTTCATTTAATTTTAGGCAATTTTTGTTTTAAATTTAGGTATATTCATTTTGATGAGCTTCGCTTTTGATGATTATATAAGAAATTCCAAGAGCATTTCTGCTTAAGTGAATAGGTTAGATTGATGGATTCTCTTTTGATGATTAATAACATATGTTTAGTTTTTGATTGCCATCGCACATGATTTAGAAGGAAGGATAGGTGCTACCTTATGATTTAATGAATCTTATGATAAATCTTTCTTTTTTATGATTGATGAAATTGTTATTAAGCATATTAGTTATGATCATGTGAAGTGTATGTGGATTAGTTAATAATATGTTAAATTTAGTGACATATTTTGATTGACATGAGCATGCTAGAACTTGTTTGATTATCCCTCAAGGAGAAATATAAGATAACAAGTTTACTTGGAAATTATTTATACATTCTTTGATTAGTTTGAGCCTTTCAGGCTAACCTAGTACATCATTGTTGCTAGTGTCCCCATTTAGCCTTAATGAAAGAATGGCATATGCAGAGCATGTGAAAGACCAAAATTCAACTTTTCTTTCTTTAGCCTCATTATCTAAACCCTTTTAGGTTGAAAAACTATGCTTGACCTATTAAGAGACATATTCTATACACATAGCTATTAGAGAGGTATGAATGAAGAAAAAGAAGATATATTTGGGAGTATTGAAAATAAAAAGAAAAAGGACAAAAAGAAAAGAATCAATAAGGATTTATTTTTCAATTGAGGTATCACATCCCAATGAACCGAAAAGAAAATCAGTTTGGGGGTGTGGTAGTAATAAGTCCATAGAAAAAAAAGAAAAGGGCAAACAAAAAGTAAAGAGATTGAACATACAAATTTATTTATGATCTCTTACTTTATGAATTATTATTCCTTTTCTTTTGTTAGCTAAACCCAAGGCCCCATTACAAGTTTAAAAAGATCTATTGATCCTAGTGGATAGAGTTTTCTACATTAGTGGAGAAGGATTATGAAAAGCAAGCCTATGAGATGTTTGATGGAAATCATTAGAATTACTGAATTGAATGTTGTTGATTGAAAAACACGCATGTAGTATGAGATCACACACAATTTTACTTCATGAAGAGATTGTTAAAGCATGAGTTTGATGGGATTACTTGTCAAGTGTTTTGAATGATTTTTGAGTTATGTGTACATGTGTAATTTATCTGACATGTTCTTGATTATTTAAGAGAGATTATCCTAAATGTCTCATGAAATACGATTGTTATTTTGAGTGAGAAATTATTTTTTAAATCATCATTTTTTGGATAATATGTACATGAATTTATCAAGTTGAGAAGAAATTTATGAAGTTTAATGTATAGGATGATTAAATGACATTATCCCTATTTAATGGAGGGGATAATTATGCCTTTTAATGTATCTAGAAAAAGAAATAACTGATGTATATATTGGTTGTAATTATGTGGGAAAAATCATGGCTAAGAACATGAGAAAAAGGAAGAGAGTAGGTGAAGAAAGTACAAAGAAAACATAAAGGAAAGTGGGGCAATAAGTTGGGCACCGCCGTGCCACTCCATGAAGAAGGCATGCCTGGTGGCTAATGATTCTGGCGCTACAACGCCAAATGGCAACGCTGTGGCACTGACACCAGTGCGAGTGAGGTGGTGGAGCATAGTAAGGTTGACCTATTTAAGTGCTCCATCATCCCCTTCCAATCATCCCCTCTTCTTTCGATGACCAAGCACCCATCTCTCCCTCCACACCCCATTTTTCATGCAATTTTAGATAGGAAAATCCTTGTCTAGGTGTGCAATCAATCACCCATGCATTCAAGCTCAAACCCCAATTGTTTGGATGGTGGAGACGGAGAGAAAATCTGCTTTGTTGCAATCCATGGAGGAAACTCAAAGATTTAAGGTTGGATTTTCATTTTTGGGTGAAAGCCACACACGAATGTGATGGTAAGTTCTTTTTCCTTAAATAGATTTATGATTTTTGTTTTGGTAGGGTTTTATGGAATACATGAATAGTAATTTGGGGTAAGAAATGATATGAATTATTGTTGGATTTCATTGGGAAAAGATTGGACTATGTAATTGCAACAATAATATTATAATTGTGCAAGGAGAAACTTGTGTATGTTCATGGACAACAACGTTTCTATAGTCTAGGTTGAGCATTTCATATATAGGGTAATTGAACAACAATTTCATTGAATTATTTATGTTGTATAGTGGTTGTATGTTGTTGGAAATAGAACTTTCTTTGATACATCTTGCTGAAAAAGTTCAAGTTAAATGATGCATATGAGATGTTTGATGAAATGCTTCAATGGGAAACAAGGTATATTTGAATAATCATATAGTAGCCCTTAAGTCAACATTGAAAGTTGTGTTTAACTGACTTGAACGAATGAAATAATATTTAGAGGTGTTGATGAATCTTAAATAGGGTATTCCAGTGAAGAAAGCAATGAAATTGTGATTTAAGTGAAAACCCTCAAATTTGGACCATATAGGATCTCGAATTAAGATGAGTGATGATTTCTAACTAGAATAAGTGTTTGGAACATGTAATTGAGTAATGAGATAAGAATAAACCATAATGAGGCAATTAGGTGGGCTTCACCTATTCTATGAATTGAGTAGAATTTTTTCGTTTGAAACATGTGTACATGTTATCACATGTTATATGTGTGTGTGTGTGGGGGGGGGGGGGGGGGGGGCATGCAGGCCTTTGAGCATTAATT
>JAYJMB010026372.1:0-38559 GCA_036873735.1 Pouteria campechiana
AGATACTAAAGTGGATATAGAATGGACAGCCACGTGGCTGCCAGCTCTGGCGAATGGCATTACTTTTCCTAGATCATCATCATACCAGAATTTACCACGTTGCTTTTTTGCTGCATATTACAAAAAAAAAATGTTGAAATGGAAGCCTGTTATGGGCGACGCTCGAAAAGCATTGAAGGTGGTTATCTTCGCCGATGAAATTATTTTCAGACCGTACTGGATTTATATTGCATTAGGAATTTCACGTGACTCATTAGATATGTATTTTTAAACAGATGAATGGGAAACGAACATTTTCAGATGATCTGCACGGTGCGTTTACCGTTAAATATTAATTTTTTTCTTTACTTTTTAATTTGACGTATTTGATTTATGTCTTTTTTATTATTACCATCTACCAATTTGTTTAGTTTTAAAATAATGGAATTTAAAATCTTGCTAACGGTATTGATCCAAAAACATAATCACTATGGACCATGTTTATTGGGGTTAGAAAGAGATGTACTTTAGCTCGGGATATAGAAAAAATATATTAAATATGTTTTTGAAAAAATTAAATTTAATGATAAAAGTATGTTTAAAAATTTTAAATGTAGAATTGACTAGCTATTGTTGAGTTAAAGAAAGATAATTTACTTGTTTCAACGGAAGTCATTGCAAAGGAATTCCTTTAGGGATGAAGAACAAATTTACTTCAACCAAAGAACAACCGATGATAAGAGATTTCATCCATGAGTTTTAATGCATGGGATTGTCCTGCTAAAGGGATCTAAAATACTTTTATATAAAAACCGTAATGTAATTTCACACTGATCGTAGGAAACTATGTACAAAAATATGAAGTGGGAAAAGCCACATATGCATAAGGCACTATGGGCGTGTTACCATATGCGCGTTCCAACAATCTTCCACTTGACCACATATCGCTTAGCACATAAACATCATATTCGCATTAAATAGAATTAATAATATGATTCTTAGTTAGTGTACATTATTTCATTACATACTTTCTTCCAAGCACTACTATACTGAAAAATACTATATAACTAAATTTCATAAAAGGTTTATTTTTTCAAATAATTAAGCAAAGTAATCTTAAATGTGATCATACAAAAATTTTGCTTTTAATCCTACACAAATGTCTAAATAGACTACTACTAAATATATTCACAAAAATTAAAAATTGCGCACACATATGGAATAAATGTAGTATTACTAAAATATCAGAAACTTAAATTTAACTCAAATGTCACAAATGTGTCTTACAACAACTCAATTAATCTCATACGAGTTGCATGATTACAAAAAACTGTCAAGGCTTGCCCAAAATCAACATAAACAAATGTTAATTTTAAACCAAAGGTGAATTTTTTCTGGACCTATCGCACTTAAGATAATATATAATCATATAAATAACCACAAATAAAAATGGAATCATAAAAAATAACATCACATGTCCATTCCACAATACAAGTCTTATACATCAATAGAAATAAATTCTCTTTAAACAAATATTTGGAATGACATTCATCATCTACCCCTCTTGCAACATGAACTAATGCATTCCTCATGCTGCATTCTCTGAAAAAAATAAATTAAGAAGGGATGAGTCATAACTCAGTAAGTAGGATAGATGCAAACAGCACATATATCAGAAACAATCTATATTATATACTACTATTAGTATATGTCATATTCTAGGTCAGCCTGATAAGGCAGCTCTATTGGCAATATGCAGATCTTATCTTATATTGTACATTCCAAGTCATCCGGGCTAGCCCACATGTAGGACAACTCAACCGGTGAGCTCAATTGGTAGTGTTATGGAAAAATATTCCAAAGTCTATCTAATGTCCTCTAGGCCACCCGGGCTAGTCGACAAGGAAGGTAGCTCAACCGATGAGCTCACTAGTAGCACGATCAATCATAAACAATTTATTGGACAACAATAGATAATCTATCTTAAAGTATAACTGGTTTAGATTAGTGGATGATAGAATAATTCATACCATAAATTCTCCTTCTTTCACAATTGTCCAATAAAATGCATGATCTAGCTATCATTTTGGTGATCCGACCCTTCTATTGGGTTCAAAAATCAATAAATTAAATCTGACCATTTAATCTCATATGATTTGGCCATCTTTTGAATAACCTGACCCTTCTATTGGTTCTAGAAGATCTAAAAACCTCAAAATCAATTACTTTATCGTCCAATTTGGAGTTTATGGGGTCTATATACCATTAAAACAAATCTGACTATTGAATTACCCAAATCAAAAATCACCCATTTGACTATTGGATCACCCAAATCGAAAATCAGATGGTCTAAATATGTAAAACAATCTGGATCATCCATTAGCATGGTTGTCAGACGCCGCCACCGTAGTTGCCGCACCACCACCTCGGCTCAACCATAGATTGAGCCCACTGACTTACGCTGTCAGATATTGTCGCTGTTGTCACCGGTCGCTACTATCACCACCGCGGGCTTCCGCCTAGGCTCCCTACTGGACTTCCTCGTGGGCTTAGCTTACCACCTAGCACTGGGCTAGAGCCTAGCCTGGTGCGGGCGTGGGTTGAAGCTCAGTTTTTGGCCCACCAAAAACCCAGGCAGCGTACGCTGTTAGGGACTTTCTAGGGACGTTCAGATGTCCAATTTTTTTTTTGAAAATTTTGATTTAAAATCCCATTTCTTGTATTGCCTAAATTCTCGAACCTTGGAAATTTATTTCTAAAATATCTATGGATATTCTGATCATTCATTGTGGTCCACAAGTGATCTATAACCCAAAAATCTAAGATTTAATAATTTTTTAATTTTTGCATTTAATTAGATTTAACTAATCAAATGACATCATTTCAACTTCAAATTTCTGTCATAGCCTAATAACATTATTTAAAATATATCCAACGGCTTAGATCTTAAATTTAATCATCCAAAATGAAAACCCAAAATCACGTTTTACATGACACTTTTCACAAACATAAAAACGTTTGGTATTTAAAATTTTTTTGAATTTCTTTATTTTGTCCATATCTTCATATACGTGCATTATTTGATGAATCCAAGCTTAGGATATACTTTAATTGATGAGAATTTTAATTAAAGACTAATATGTTATATGAAATTTTCACAACTGCAAGAAATATATAAGGGTACATTTCTAATATAAATATTATTTATGTTAAAAATCACTAGTAATTTCTTATCTAAAATTCATGAAATTAACATCAAAGCTAAATGCATATATGACAAACATATTAGACGGATTAGATTCCTAATCCAAACCTTACAAATAACCTAAAAATCAACGTTTTGATTTGCTTTGCAATACAACTCATTTTTTCATCCGTTTATCATGTACCATTTCCTTTCGTTTATCCCCCTATTTCTAGTATTATACTTGCATATAACATCATCTATATCATTCAAAATCTTGTAACTAATCATGTGCATATATAGACTTTACGGATTCCAAAAATTTTGCAAGTAAAAAGGGGTATCTATTCACTTAACTTTGTGACGACCCATGAAGGTTTTCTAATTGTCTTCCTTCTTGATCACGTCTTTCCACAGCGACAACACTTCCATAGCAACAAGGTCTTCTTCCCCCTCTTCTCCTTTCTCACTAAACTCTCTAAATTTGTAAAGATGGAGAAAATGGCACCGTGCAACTCATGTTGCCCATATACCATGCATGCCAATAGATGCCTAAGCCACCAACTATCGATGACCATGCCCTGATGCCGCAGAAGTTGTCTCCCACACACTCCACACGGCTACCCCTCCCACATGCCACATGTGGGAAAGGTAAAAAATTGGATTATCACATTTTCCCCTCATTACAAAAGTTTCATCTTTGAAACTTGCTATACATTTGAAAGAAAAGGTAAATTAGGGTAAAGTTACTGCATATCTTCCTTGAGTTCCCACATAGCCTCTTTCTCACTGTGGTTACTCTACTGATTTAAGACATGCCTTATTATCCTCCTCCTAAGCTGTCTGTCATAAGCATCAAGTATCCAAACTAGCAGCTCCTAATATGTCATGTCCTCCTCAAACTTAAACTGCTCTGCATGCAACACATGAGAAGAATCTACTACATACTTCCTCAACTATGAGATGTTAAATAAATTATGGACTTTGGATAATAATGGCAGTAAAGCTAACCGATATGCCACTCCACCAATGGATTTTAGGATCTCAAACGGTCCAATAAAATGAGGACTTAACTTTTCCTTTACTCCAAATTTCATAACTCCACCGATGGGTGAGACTTTCAAAAATACATGATCTTTGACTATAAACTGAAGATCTTGATGCTTCTCATTTGTGTATTTCTTTTGTCTATCCTGTGCAATTGCAAGATGCTGTTTGATTATTCTCATTGCATTTATAGCTTGCTAGACTAACTCAAGTGCCAAAAGCTTCTTCTTGCCAACCTCATCCTAACATAAAGGTGTGTGACATCTCTTACCATACAAGGCTTTAAAAGGAGTCATGCCAATACTTACCTAATAACTATTGTTATATGCAAACTCTATTATCGGCAGGTGACAATCCCAAGTCCCTCCAAAATCTAGGACACAAGCTCACAACATGTACTCCAAGATCTGGATTGTCCTCTCAAACAAGCTATCACTCTGTAGGTGATAAGTTGAGCTCGGGTGCAACTCTGTACCAATCGCATTCTGCATTCTCTGCCAGAATTCTGACACAAAGCGGCGATCTCTGTCTGATACAATCGAGATAGGCACACCATGCAATCTAACAATCTCTTGTATATACAATTCGGCCATTTGATTAACATTGGAGGTCATCCGATATAGAAAGAAATGGACTGACTTGGTTAGTTACTCTATCCACAACAACCAAAATAGCATCACATTAAGTTTGAATATGAGACAAGGCAGTAACAAAATCTATAGTAATATACTAACATTTCCACTCAAGAATCTCTAGAGGTTGTAATAATCCTGTTGGCCTCTGGTGATCTACCTTCACCTGTTGATATACCAAGTACTGAGCCACAAATTGAGAGATTTCTCGTTTCATATTATTCTAGCAAAAATACTGTCTGAGATCCATATACATCTTAGTACTACCTGGATGTAAGAAAAATATTTATTGATGTGCCTCCTCTAGGATTTCTTGCCGAAGAGCATCCACACTCGGTACCATCAATCATCTGCAGAATAATAGAATACCATTTGGTCCATATTGGAACTCAATTTGTTCTCCTAGATCCAGTTTGTCACAAACTTCCTGAAAAAATGGATCTTGCTTTTGAGCTACTTTGATTGTCTATTAGTGTTGGTCTAATTTCTAGATTTCTAGAGCACACAACTATCATACCTCCATTAGAGGCAATACCTCTACCTGCAAACTTTCCATCTAGTAGATCAACTGCATCTGATCGATGACTAAAGCTGCTATTCTTGTATGAGACTTTTGACTCAATGCATTTGCTACTATATTAGCCTTGCCAGGATGATAATGAATAGTGATATTATAATCCTTTAATAGCTTTAACCATTCCTTTCCTTGAGATTTAGTTCCTTTTGGGAGAAAATATACTTAAGGCTATTATGGTCGATGAAGATTTCCGACTTCTCACCATACAAGTAGTGTTGCCAAATTTTCATAGCAAACACTACTACTACAAGCTTTAAGATATGCATAGGATAATTCTATTCATATAGCTTCAGCTGACGCGAAATAGATGCTATCACCCTACCATTCTGCATAAGGACACACCCAAGTCCCTTTTTCAAAGCATCATTGTATGCCATAAAATTACTTCAATTATCTGGTAAGGCCAACACCAGAGCTATGGTCAAACGATTTTTTAATTCCTATAAGCTTTTCTCACATGCATTTTATACACACAAACTTTGTATTTTTGTATATTAATCACTTCATTGGTACTGCACTAGAGGATAAAATTTTCATAAATCATCTATAATAGCTCGCCACTCCTAGGAGGCTGCAGACTTTTGTCACAATAGTAGATCTCCCCCAATTTACCACTGCTTCAATTTTTGATGGATTTATAGAAATCTCTTCACTGTTGATTACATGCCCAAGAAAAGAAATACGATCAAGCCAGAAGTCATATTTCTTTAGCTAGGCATACAATTCATTCTCCCTTAGGACTTGCAATACTGATCTCAGTTGTTCTGCATGCTCTTCCCAATTCTCAGAATACACAATAATATTGTCAATGAATACAACCACACATTTGTCTAAAAACTGATGAAATACCGAGTTCATCAAATCCATAAAAGCTACCGGAGCATTTCTCAATCCAAAAGACATCACTAGAAATTCATAGTGGCCATACCTAGTATGGAAAGCGGTTTTTGAGATTTCCTCCTTTTGGATTTTTAGTTGGTGATAACCATACTGAAGATCAATCTTAGAAAACACAGTCGATCCTTGCAGTTAGTCGAACAAATCATCAATATTAGGAAGATGATATTTATTCTTAAAAGTCATCTTGTTCAATTCCCTTTAATCTATTAATAATTTAAGACTACCATCTTTCTTTCTTACAAACAGAATCGATGCTCCTCAAGACGACACACTAAGGTGAATAAACCCTAGGTTGAGCAACTTCTGCAACTGTTCCTTTAATTCTCTCAATTCTGCTGGAGCCATGTGATATGGCGCCTTGGAGATTGGACCTTTTCTAGGGACCAGGTCAATAACAAACTCAATCTCCCTATCAGGAGGTGATTCAGGCAACTCATCTGGGAAGACATCTTGTAATTTCCACACCATAGGAATATCTATAAGCCTCGACTCTTCCTCATCAACTGTTACAACTGCTACCAGAAAGCCTTGTTGTCCCTATCTTAATATCTTCACCGCATGAAGAGCAGACATTAAATGAAACACCTTTCTTAAATTTTCTTCAAAGAAAAATTTAACCCAATCTGCTAAACAAATCCTAATTTTCTTCTCCTGGTAGTCTATATGAACCTCCCATATGCTTATTCAATGCATGTCTAAGATAACATCTATATCTTTCATAGGCATGACTATCAAATCAGATGGCATGATGACTCCTCTTATCTTAATAGAACAAGAATCACAAACTTCATTTGTTACTAGACTACCCCATGGGTAATACAATTAGCAAATTAGCAGTCATCTTTTGATAATATAAACTACATTCTTGAATAAACTTAGAAGCAATAAAAGATCTGTCCATCCTAGTATCAAACAAAACATGACATTATTTTCTAAAGACACAAATAATAACTATTATTGCACCGGCTGGAGCCTGAGACTACTCTGGAGCCAGTGTGAATACCTGGGCTATCTATTGCCTACAGTGTTGCTGAGGTGCCACTACTCTATCCGTTGTTCCACCCTGCTGGTTTTGTTGGGGGTGTTGAGGTCCAATTATCAAAGGAGATAGATAATTCCTAAAGAGTTGACCAGCCTGCCCACATCAATAGCATACAAACCCTATCGAGCAATCCCTAGGCAAGTGCCCTATTTGTCTACACTTGAAGCATGTACCTGGTTGCACCCGGCAGGGTCAATTATGAAATTTTCTGCATTTACTACACTTCTTTAAGGACTTTCCCTGCTTCTTGAACTTGAATTTGTTAGGCTTTGGTCCTTGTGCAAAATTTTTTACAGATTATTGCTCGATGAATGGTCCATCTTCATTTGTAGGAGCCTTGCATTTCTTAATAACTCTAAGCATAGTCTCAAAATCTCTTTCTACATACAATGCTGTCTTGACAGCCTCTCCATAAGAGCTGCAATTGTAAGACTATACCCTGAACCTGATACTCTCATCTAGGTCATCGTCAAATCTCTTCCACCAAGTATCATCATTGGCAACAACTTTTAGAGTAAAGCAAATCAGGTTAGAGAATTTGGTCTCATATTGAGACACTAACATGGATCCTTGCTGCAATTCTGTAAACTCTTGGGCCTTTTTAATCCAAAGTGTCGATGGAAAGTACTTTTAAAAGAAGGCTTCCTTGAATATGTCCCAAGCGATATCTACCTGCAAATTCACAAGGCTTGTTTTTTGAGTCGCCCACCAACAATGAGCCTCACTCACTAATTTGAAGGTTGGAAACCAAACCCTCTAGTAATCTGAGCAATTCAAAAAATTGAAGGCCTTATCCATCTCATCGAACCAGTCTTCTGATACTGCACTGTCTCCAATAGCAAAGGAGGGAAGACTCATTCTGTGAAAGGAATTGGAAACTTTCCTTTCTTGCTCTTTCTTGGAACTCCTCTTAAGATGTCTGCTTCTTGTTGTTGTTTATTGAGCAGCTACTAACTAGGACTCACTAGTTCCTTCTGCTACTGAAGTTTGTCCTCTAGCTGTATCACCTTGACTACCAATGATAACTTGTGCTAGCTGCTCTCCCATGGGCTGCCTTGGTCCTATAGTAACATGAGGAACATCCTCCCCTTGACCTTGCCGGTCAAGCATATCCATTTGGGATATGTTCTACATCTCTACCTGATCATTTGAAATCCATGCAATCTATGAAGTCGGTGTAATTGCTATTGTCTGAGGTACAGTAGGCTGGGATGGCCCCACCATTGTTTGCTACCGAGAGATCATAAGCATCTCACATAGCTCTTGTAGTTGTCTCAACACTTCATTCATAGTAGCCTCCTGGCTACTCATTCTATCTTTCAGATTTGGGTCCCCTTTAGGTGATTGACTATGACCAGTTGCAGTACGAGGCTGAGCTGATTGGTTCGTTGCATACGTCTAAGGTCAAGCATTGGTCGCTGGATCCATCTCTCTACAATATGTGAAATTAGCAATAATCCACCATTTGGTGAAAATAATATACAAAAAGAATGAAATATGATGTAATACACTATTATTCTTTAAAGAATTCTTAAAAATAAATATCTATTTAAGGCATCCATTCCTATCCCATATTCTCGTTTATTTGTACTCAGTACTCTTATATATCATATACATCTTGTTCAAAGTGCAATTTGCTCTAATACTAACTTTCAAGGCCCAGTCCAAAAATAATATAAACAAATGTCATTTTTAAACAAAGGTGAATTTTCCCTAGACCTATCGCACTTAAGATAATACCCAATCACATAAATAAACACAAATAAAAAAGAATTATAATAAATAACATCACATGTTCATTCGATAATACAAGTCTTATACATTAATAGACATAAATTGTCTTTAAACAAATATTTGAAATGAAAATCATCATCGCCCTTCTTGCACCACGAACTAATGCATTTCTCATGCTGCATTCTCTGAAAAAAATAAATTCAGTGATAACTCATAACTCAATAAGATAAATGCAAATAGCATATATATCATAAACAAGATTTATTATTTGCCACTATTAGTACATGTTATATTCCAGGCTAACCTAATAAGGCCATTCCACTAGCAATATGCATATCTTATCTAATACCGTATACTTCAGGCCGCTCGGGGCAGCACACATGTACGACAACTCGACTGGCAGTGTCACAGACAAAATAGTTCAAGGTCTATCTAATGTGCTTAAGGCCACTAGGGTCAGCCCACTAGGAAGGCAGCTCAACCGACGAGCTTCATTGGCAGCATAATCAATCATAAGCAATTTATTGGATAACAATAAATAATCTATCTTAGACTACAACCAGTCCAGTTTAGATTAGTGGATTACATAATAATTCACACCATAAGTTCTCCTTCTTTTATAACAGTCCAATAAAATGCATAATCTAGCCATTATTTTGGTGATCTGACCCTTCCATTGGGTCTAGAACATCCAAAAGCCATAAGATTAATTACCTAATCATTCAGGTCAGTGATCATAGGGTCCAAAAATTTATAAATCAAATCTAACCATTCAATCTTATATGATCTAGCCATCTTTTGAACAATCTAACCTTTCCATTAGGTCCAAAAGGTCCAAAAACCTCAAGATCATTACTTGATCGTCCAATTTGGAGTTCGTGGGGTCCATATACCATTAAAGTAAATTTAAACATTTAATCACTCATGATTAGGTCACCTATTGGTTAATATAATTGTTCCATTAGATTCAGAATATCCAAAAACTCCAAAATTGACTATTGGATTATCAAAATCGGAGATCACATGATTTAGATATGTTAAAAATGATGTGTATCGTTCATTCATATGGTTGCTGGACACCACCTGATCCCTCTATCATCACCACCACCTGGGCCGTGCACCTAGGCTCAATAGTAAACTGAGCCCATTGACTTATACAACTTGTCGTCGCCGTTCGCTGTCATTACCTCCGCGGGTTCCCCTATTGGGCTTCCTCATGGGCTTGGCTTACCGCCTGGTGCTGGGCTAGAGCCTGGCCTGGTGCAAGCGCGGATGAAGCCTGATTTTTGGCCCACTAGAAACCCAAGCAACATATGCTGTCAGGGACTATCCAGGGACATTCAACCATCCATTTTTTTTTTTTGAAATTTTTGATTTAAAATCTCATTTCTTGTCTTTCCTAAATTCCCAAACCTTGGAAATTTATTTCTAAAATATCCATGAGATATTCTTATCATTCAGTGTGGTTCACAAGTGATTTATGGCCCAAAAATCTAAGGTTTAATAATTTGAATAATTTTCACATTTTATTAGATTTAACTAATCAAATGATATTATTTCAACCTCAATTTTCTGCCATAGCCTAATAACATTATTTAAAACATATCCAATGACTCAGATCTTAAATTTAATCATCTAAAATGAAAACCCAAAATCATGTTTTACATGACACTGTTCACAGATGTAAAAACATTCGATATTTTGATAATTTTTGGATTTCTTTATTTTGTCCATATCTCCATATATATATATACATTGCTTGATGAATCCAAAAACCCAGATTTCATATCCCGCTATGAACTCTATGTTCGAAATGCAGTAAAACCCTAATATAATTCATATCCCAAATTATGCACCATGTCCGAAAACCCAGATTCCATGTCCCACTATGAACTTTATGTCTGAAACGCAGTAAAAACCTAATGTAAATATAGAAATTGAAGCGGCTTTTTGACTTCATCTCCTAGACACAAAATGCGGTATGGAGGGTGCGCGATAAGGACTGCTTCAAGTCTCCCTCACTAACAGCAGCGTACTATCTTCCCGCACTCTCCTGCCCTATCTACTTCCACTCTTCTCCAGCTGAAAATCAATTTCTCTCATCCGATTTGCACCAGCTCCTGCATCTCTCATATCTATTTTTCAGGTTTGCTTCTGTAGGTCTGCTACCCCCAAATCCCCTAACTTGGAGCAAACTTTGAAAATTGGCCGATTTATCCAAGTCCCATTAATAACCGCAAATGAGCTACCAAACCTACTACTCTAGCAAAGGAGAAGTTTTTGAAGTAAGTAATATTTGATCCACTAGTTCATTATTGTCGCTATGGTTTTTTTCCCTAAAAGTTGCATTAGTTTCACGACAACCCTATGTACTTTTTGTTATTACTTCAAGTGGAATAGTTGTTCAAGCTTCTCTCAATTAAAAATATTAGAACCACACAGCAGCTGTCTAATGAAATGCCTACTAGATTTAATTTATTTAAATTGAATAATTCTTCTTTTATTTAATTTCTATCAGGGGATTTTATTATTGTAGTTTTCAATTGCAAATGGATTTGTGATTAATAAAATAAGTCCAAATTTATAAACTAAATGGTTGTTCATCTGAATTTTTACATTGTGTATCATATTTTATAGTGATTAGCACATTTACTCAAGGACAGTGTTATTATCTATTTTGACACAAGTTGTTTTAGGACAATGGATTTACATGTAGATATCGTGAATGTAAACGATACGGATGGGGCAGGTTCCCCTTATCCAAATGGACGACATGTAGAAATAGGCAATATAGAAGTCAATAATATGGATACAGTGGATAATGCTATGCAAAATTCATCGATAAGAATACATGAATTTTTACCCAGAGCTCCTATTGATCTAACCCCAAAGATTGGCTAGCAATTTGACAATGAGAAAGATGTTTATTAGTTCTACAATGATTATGCAAAATTATATGGGTTTAGTATTAGAAAGAGCTATGTAAGAAAGTTAGTTAATGGAGATGTATGTGGTCAGGTTTTTAAATGCGGTAAAGAGGGATTAAGGAAGGCCAAACCCACTATAGTAGATTGTCCATCAGCTGACTCAAATCGTCCACGTGAAGTTTCAAATGTTAAACCCATGGAAAAGAATAAGAAAAAGTATCAAGAGAGATGTCTCACCAGATGTACTTGCAAGATATTGGTTGGGGTTTCTAAAGTGTGGGTTGTTACAAGATTTGTACCTAAACATAACAATAGTCTAGAATTACCCAATAAATCTCATTGTTTACAATCACATAGGAATGTGCTAGATTTTCAAGTAGATATTACAGAAGGATTGAATCAAGTTGGGGTTGGTGTAGCGAAGGCGTTAGACTTTATAACTTATGAGGTAGTTGGGTTGGAGAATTTGGAGTTTTCACAATTAGACCTTTAAAATGCTTACAGAAGGCGACATCAATCCAAGTTTAGCTGAGGGAGGAGGGATCAGATGCCTTATTACAATACTTTCAAAGTCAATTACAAGTTGATCCTCAATTTAGTTTCGACCTATAGGTGGATGGGAAAGGACATCTGACGTCATTTTTTTAGGTTGATGGTGCAACCAAAA
The DNA here is from genome assembly GCA_036873735.1 of Pouteria campechiana. Lineage (NCBI taxonomy): Eukaryota > Viridiplantae > Streptophyta > Magnoliopsida > Ericales > Sapotaceae > Pouteria > Pouteria campechiana. The sequence goes on from JAYJMB010026372.1 coordinate 12,690, forward strand.
TTGATTATGGGGCATTTGGTGATATCGTGTGTTTTGACACGACGTAAAAGATAAATGAATATGTTATTTCATTTGGATCATTTGTTAGCATTAACCCTCATAAACAATTAATATTACTAAGGGCGGGACTACTTTTGCGCAAGGCCACAGTTGATTTTAAATGGTTATTCAAAGCATGGCTTGATTTGATGGGAGGTGTAACTCCTAAAGTAATAGTGGCTGACTAAGATGCTGCTATCTCAGTAGTTGTAAGAGATATATTTCCCTAAACCCACCATATTTTTAGCATATGACACTTGAATAAAAAATTTAATGAAAAGATGAGTATTATAATCCATAACAACCTAACTTTTCATAAGACTTGGTCTAATTGTATATACAAAAGTGAGACATTAGATGAATTTGAAAAGACATGGACTGATATGATTGGTACTTATGGCTTGTATGATCACTCATGGTTACAACAACTGTATAGTATCATAAATGCTATAATAGCATGGTTTTAATTCTTATATGTAATAGATGTTCTGAATAAACTGACATATTAATATATTATAATTTATCTTTCTATAATATTTGCACATTCTGTATATCCATTATTTTTTTTCTTAATTCTCTGGTGATATCCATGCACAATCATTGAAATGCTTAGACTGACGTGAATATTCTACCATTGTTTACAATACATTGCATAAGATTATCGATTGGGTGTTGCAAATTTAATAATGTAAAGGTATTTATTACTGTTCGGTGATACTCGAATTGATATATGTCTCGTAAGAGAATTTCTATAATAGCCCGAATGATATCTGAATCATCTCATACCTCATCTTCCTCAACTCTAGAAAACTATTCTACTACAAAGATATCTAACTCTCCATATAAAGGATCTTGGGATGAATTATTCACAACACTAGAGAATCAGGTTAAACTAACGATCGATGTTCTAGAGTATGAGGTATCCCAATTGAAAGGTAGTCTTATGGATATGCAACAACATCAGTGGGAGATGATGTTAAGTTTGGCGCGAACATATGTTGTTCTAAACCAAGATCGGGTTTAGCTGGGAAGAGAACTTGATGGATGACAAGAGATGATTTGAGAACTTTCTAAAACCTGCTCCAGACTAATGCTCGACCTAGACCTACTATGCAAAACCTTGCGGCAAATGGAGGTTGTAAACCCTTTGGTAAACTTTTCAAAGCTTCGAAATGTTATAGACAACCTTGAAGATTCTAAATCCCCTTCGAGTTAGTGAAAGGTATGAAAAAAAGACACAATGTATTTTTTGTAGTTATTTTGCTATATCTTTTGAATTGTTGACTTCTGCAAGGGGCATGCGACAAACACTAGTCCGTTAGCAAATACAATCATTATTGGTTGAGACTATGTAAAATAAGTTCTTGGTATTACTTAGATGGGCCATGAACATATGAATGGTTCAACTTCATGCCATTATGTACACTAGTGAGAAGAGGAGTCAAAGTCTAGGTTCATAGACAGTGGACATTAGCATGGGACTTGGGACATGGGATATAGACAGATGGACTTGTGACATGGAACACGGGACGTGGAAAATGGACATAAAGAGTGGGACAACTTTATGCCATTGGAACATGGGACATGGAGAGTGGGAATTGGGACATGGGTCATGAACATGACATGGAACTTGCGACATTAGTATGGGACTTAGGACATGGAAAGTAGGATATAGGACATGAATTGTGGGACATGGGCATGGGACTTTGGACATGGACATGGACATGGGACATAGAGAGTGGAACATGAGACATGGAGAGTGGGACATGGGACAATGACATGGGACAATGACATGGGACTTGGGACATGGAGGGTGGGACTTAGGATATGGAGAGTAAGTCATGGTCGTGGGACATGGATATTAGGAATCATTTATCCATATCCAGGAAGGGGTGCAACTTGGGTCAGGTTCAACTCGAACTCAAAATTAGGCATTGCTCAAACCCAAAATTTTGCAACTCGAACCCGATAACCATCAAAATCGGGTTTACCCCAACCCGAACTCTTGAAAACCCAAACCCGATTTTATATGAATACAAAAATTTTAAAATATTATATATATACTAACATATATATCAGGCACCCTAACCCTAAGTCCTCCCTCTCTCTGCTAGAATACCACAAGACCGAGCCTATGCCCCTTCTTCTCCGTCACCCGATGTTGCCAAGGCCATAGCTCGAAGAAGCTCCAACCAACTCCCAATTCCAGAATCTCTCTCTCTCTCTCTATAACCCCTATGAGATTTGGAGATCTTTGACAAAGATAGTTGAAACCCATGTCAACCATCTTTGAAGAATGCAAGAAGCGTAAGCAATAGGTCAAGGCCTATGCATTCCACGCTTTCGTGGACACCGGCTGTCTGGTGGATTTCTCTGGCCCCTTCCGTGAAAACATCCAATCTTTCCTACAAGAACACGCTACGATCAAGGAATACAATGTCCAAGGGATGCCGACCTGGTGCACACTGCTCATCGACGAGGGCATCGACATCACTATTCCTCTCTACTATGTCAAGGAAAATGTCAAGCACTCCAGCCATCCCTTCTGCGATTACTGTCGATGTGTTGGTAATGATTACCCTTGATTTTTCTGGCATTTTGTTGGAATTCTAATGTTTTCCATGAATTAGAATAGTTTGGAACTGGGTTTCACATTGGGGATTTAGGTTAGGCAAATATCAGAAGGATTGGAGATGTGTTATAAGGATTAGTGATTTGAAATTTATTTTGATTTTTCTTTCCCCAATTCTAATTTATTGAGTTTGCATCCTGGAATCAGATTAGGGTTTGGTGAGTTATATGTGGGTTTTAATAATCAGGATAGGGTTTCCATCAATGCATTTGTTAAAAACCTAGTTGGAATTCGGTGAGAGATTCTTTGAAATAATAGAGTTCAGTCAGTGGGCGATTGGATTTTCTTGCTTTGGTGAATTATCTACGGCAAATTTCCTACTCCGGCATGTTGTTATTGCTTCGGTGTATGGTGGCAACCGTGGCATTGTCATTTGGAGGTGTTCCTTATTTTTTTGACATTTTGTGGAAAACTGATAAAAGCATCCCTAGTTATAAGTAGATTGTGATCCCTTCATCTCATTTATTTTGTGAACTGATTGTGTGTATATTTTCATTTCTTGGTCTTTCCATACATCTGAGTTTTCATTGTTTTCATTTCCTTTTGGTAAAGAATTTTATGAGTAAAACATATATATTCCCTGTGGAAATGGGGATTTGCAAGATAGACAATCCAGATGATCCCAATTCTGATAGAAACTGTAGATGGGATTTAGTATAAGCATTAGAGTGGCATTTTTAGGTTTGCTGGAGTGGCTCCCAGAGGCCAATCGGTCAAAAGGGAGAAAAAAAAAGAGGGAAATAAAAGAAAATGTTAAAAGGCACTGTTAGATGCACCTAAAATGTATCTTTTTAGATTCATTTACCTGCTTTGCTTGCTGATTTTGTGACTTTAGGTTGTAGTTTGCATTAGGAGAACTAAATTATGATGTTATTAAATCCACATAGCTATTCTTTTTTAACTCGTTGTTGGAATGCTCATACTTCTGATTGAGTATTTATCTTCATTTTATTGCTCTGTTCACTACCACCCGCATTTGCTAGAAAGCTTCTGGTAAACTTTAATGATTATTTTGATGTTAATCTGAGCCAACAGGCATGTCGGTGTCATTTGCTATTGCATTTGGAATTCCATTCATGAATCTTTTAGCAGTCTAATTAGAAGAGTTTAAATAATGATTTCACTCAATCAGATTGTCATTAGATTTCCATAAACCCAAATTCCAACCCAAAACTCAACCCAAGCCTGATTTTCAAAAATAGGGTTAGGGTTGAGGTTTTACATATAGGGCTAGGGTTGAAGTTTTATAAATAGGGTTAGGGTTGGGGTTGAGGGCCTGAGTTTCATGAGCCCGAGTTGCACCCCTATGTTCGGGTTCATAATCCTGGACGTGAAATATGAAGCCAGACATAAATGAATGGTTCCTAGACATGGGATGGTCTACTATGGCGCTTGTAACCATTCATCCCATGTCCTAATCTAATACCCATGTCCAGGAACCGTTCGTCCATATCCAGATTTATAATCCCGGACATGGGATGAATGTTTCCAACGCCATTGTGGACCTTCCCATGTCCAAAAACCATTCATCCATGTCTAGCTTCATATTCGATGTTTGGGATTACAAAGCCGAACATGGATGAATAGTTCCTAATGTCCATGTCCCACAACCCACGACTCACTCTCCATGCCCCATGTCCCATGTCCATATCCCACGACCCAAGTCCCATGTCCCATGACCCATGTCCATATTTTACTTCTCATGTCCCATGTCCCATATCTCATGTCCAAGTCCCACGCCCATGACCCATTGTCCATGTCTCATAATCCCAAGATCCACTAGACTTTGTAAGATTTCACAGTCTTCATCCTGCAATTTTATTAGTGTAAAGTTGGCTGCGAACGTAATAATCCACGTCCAGCAGAATCAAAAGTTTGGAAAGACCATCCCCTATACTAGTTCACTTGCAAAAATAAAATGAGACAAGCTGCTAACCAACTTCCATAAGATAATAATCATTCTGTACATAGTGTAAGTATTACATATCAATGAGTACATATCAAAATTATAGATTACAATATAAGTATTATATATCAATGAGTACCTATAAAATTTTTAATTTATAGTGTAAGTATTAGAAAAAATAAGGACATATCAAAGTTACAAATAACATCTCTATGGAAAAAAGAGATTTATTTTTTAGATTTGTGCTCCCGTTTGTTGGATCCAATCATCTATGGTCTTTTGAAAGATATTTGACTTATTTCTGATGTGACCATTGTTGCAAAATTGATTAAGCGTATGTTAATGCAACTGGTAATGCTAATGGGGCCACGGTTTGAGGGACAACCCTAAGACAAACTTGGTATTTAGTTGTAAGCATCTTAGGGTAGGAGGGAAGATGCTCAACTTGAAGAACTATGTTATTTACTCTAAGTCTGCAAGCATATTTCTCTTGGTCTAAGTAGATGGGAGGAGGAAGAAGTGGTTTTGTATGAAGGTGGTCTAGTTTGAAAAGATGATGGTTTGAGCCTAGAAGGAGGAGGTTTGGATGGAGGAAGCTGAGGGGTGAAAGAAGGAGGGAGTTTGGTAGCAGAAGATTTGGAAACTATCATTTTCTTTTTGGGGGGAGGTTTGGGCTTAGAACTCAGAGCTTTGGTTCTGAGAGGAGGAGATTTGGATGGAGGATACTGAGGGTTGGAAATGGAGGCAACAGCAACCTCTGTTTGGGAGTGAGATTTAGATACTATGAAATTTGTTTTTCCCTATTTAGGACAATAAACAATCCTCAATTTTGCTCTATACTGGTGACATCCAAACTCTGGAAATGGAGATGGAGTCTCAAGCCCAAATGTATCAAGGTGCCTCTTCCTATGAATTAGATACACATCTTTTGGAAGGTTAACAAAGCTAGGATCAAATGTGTCAGTTACAACATGAAATCTAATCCTATCATCTAATGATCCTACACCCACTCCAAGTGAAGGATTTTGTGGGGGTAGAGGTGGTGGGTTGGATGAAGTAGGCAAGATGTAATCATTCAATATTTTATCTATAATTGCATCATCACCTGAGAGTGGTTTGGGCTTGAAGTTCCTAGTTAGACCTTTCATTATTGTAATATGGTTAAGAAAATCCTGATTTTTAAAATCTAGGAAAGGAAGATTAGGAAGAGTGACTAACCTATTTAGGGATTAAAGAATTTGGATAACCATTTGATTTATCAACTGCCTATGTTCAACTTCTTACATAGTCATTTTTATTCCTTTCCCTGTAGTCATTTTTATTCCTTTCCCTGGACTCCTAGCGGTTGACCATGTCGATTTGAGAATTTTGGGACACTGAATTTTATAATTTGACTTAAGTGATATTACAGTGGGAATGATATCTGACTTCTGTTCCTTTGTCAAAACCTTAGAGACTTTTGAAATTTGTAGAGAAGAATGCATTAGAGGTTTTTGTGGAAGGGGAGGAGGTATTATTTGTTGAGATGAAAGAGATGGTTGTGGAGTCTGGACAAGACTGCAGGAAGTAGATTGAGTAGTACATTCTGGACTTAGAGAAGGAGGTGATGTAACTTTAGTAGTTGAAGGAGGCAGTTGTGATAGAGGAGAGACAGTTTCCTATGGAGAAGAGTAATAATTTTTCTTCAAATTGGACTTCATCCATGTTAAAATTTATGCAAGTGGGATAGTTTACTCAAAGAGAGAGGATTCTGAGTCAGATGAAGATGAAGTGGGTCTAGGCTGAGGAGAGGAGCATGGAGATGGAAGAACAATGACAATTGGAGAAGTTGCAAGTAAAGAAGTGTGGGATGTAAGTTTAGGAGAGGATTATGGAGATGAAAAAATTTCAACACTTGGAGAGGAGGGAGTACTTGTAAGATGAGTAGACCTGATGGGTGAAGTAGGTCTATGCTCATGAATAGAAGAGGAGAGTGAGGAATGATGAGATGGAGAATGATGAGACTATTCAACACAACGAGATAAAGATTAATGAGAGTGATCAAAATGATGAGGTGGAGAGGATCTTAGGGGTAAAGAAGGTCTGAGATCATGGAAAGGTGATGATGGAGAAGAGGATTGATTAGGCTTCAATTGACGTTTGATGGACTCGACCAAACAGGTCAAAGTATTTAGCTTTTGATACATTAATCCAATTTGATGATCAAAGCTGAAACAACAACTTCAATATTTCTCAGCCTGTTCTCAAAACTGGTGTGAGTGGAGGATGAAGGCCTACTTAGAGAAGGAGGTGTTATTGCTTCTATGAGTGAAAAAGTTATTGCTTCTGCTGTTGACTCTGTTGCTATTTCTGTAGTTGTTGTTGCTGCAACTGAAAAGGTTGCATGCATTGCTACTATCTGACCTTCATCTCTTACATATACAGTTTCTCTTCTGATCTGAACAACTCTAGCTGTGGGCTCTCTCAATTTAGCTACCACCTCCTTTTCTCTTAGTTTAGCTATCATTTCCCCTACTTTATTAGTGGGAATTAGTTCTGGATTCTCCCATAGAACTTCTTCCCTTATTTCCAAACTTGAATTAGGTAATTCTGTTTTTCTTTCTTCGGTTGTTCTACCCTCAAACCTTGCTCGCTTGGATGGCTTGGTCCTTTTGGGACCTATTTTCCTTAGTTTCACCTTAGTTATAAAATTAGAATTTTTAAATTCTTCTTCATCTTCAAAAGTCAAATATACTTCTGCTCTTTTTAGAATTTTGTCATGATTATTTCATAAGGAAGAGAATATCTGTTATTGCTTTTGACCTGAAATAAATGATCTGAGATTTTCATTACCAGGTCTATTTTCTTCTCATTCATCATTGCCTACAACATTCTGCAATCTTTCTCAGAAATGTTATCTCTACCTTCTATTTTTGGAAAGATATTGTTGATGAGCAAAATGTGAGTCATTCTCATATTCTTGTTCAAAAATCTAGGATGTAGCATCTTTACTTCTTCATCAACCTCTGTTCTAGCCACTTCTGAAACTAATTATTTTCTCTAGGTAGGCCAATCCTTTCCTTCTCTTTGAACTATAGGGATATTTAGACACTCCCTTGTGTTCTCAGGAGATAAATCTATTACTCTATCTCTTATCCATGATTTCTTGGACTTTGAATCATAGTTGTAGAATAATATTTTAACTACCCTTGTATAGCATTTCTCCCTGTAACTCATAAACTCAGTCCACCCTTGGATTTTAATCCATCTATATATATCCAAATCCAAATCATTTTCAGTGAGTTAGTCGAAATCAAGACTCTTTCCCTCCACTACTTTTTTTTCATACACATTCACATATCTATTGTAGGATTCGTGATTGTTCAGAAAAAATAACTCTAGCAAATGATTCTCGTCCAGCCTTCTCCATTATGATGGAAACTTCTTCATACTCTCTTTCTCTTCTTCTTCTTGAAGACTCTGTAGATGCTGATGCTACTACCATGCATGATTCAACTATTTCAGTCATGATTTTGGATTGGGATGAAGAAGTGATGAATTCAAGAAATCGTTGGAACAAAAATATAGTGCAAATAGGAAAAATAAAGAAGAAAGGAGGTGCAACAGGAGAATATTTAAATGTTGCAGGAAGATACTATGTCTACAATGAAGATGAGAAAGTTGCTAAGATTTCGAACTTGGAAAATAGAAAGAAGAGGGGCAATTGTTGTGTTTCAAATGAAGAATCGACTTCGATTTTCCTATTTACGTTAGGGTTTTACTACTTTTTGAACATAGAGTTTACAGTGGGACATGGAATCTGAATTTTTGGATATGAGATATAATTTGGGACATGGATTATGTTAAGTTTTTATTGCGTTTCAGACAAAGTTCACAATGAGACAAGAAATGTGAGTTTTTAAACTACTGCATAATTTGGGATATGGATTATGGAATATTTTAGTGTGTTTTGGACATGCACGTGGACTTGGGATATGGAATCTAAGTTTTTGAACATGGGGCATAATTTGAGACATGGATAAAAATAATGAAAAAATAAATTTTCACTAAAAATCAAAAATTTCACTGATGAAAATTTTCACTAATTTTCAACTAGGCCTAAAAAAATAAAAATATAAATAATTTTTAGTAATAAAAATAAAAATATAAAATTTTACTAATTTTCAACTAGGCTTGAAAATTTTATGCCTTGAAAATAATAAAGTTTTGAATAAAAATAAAAAATTTTAATATAAAATTTATTAATTAAATACCCATATTCAATATTTAATGAGGCAAGAGAGGGCGGGAAGACGGCAAAGAGGTGTGAGTGAGGGAGACCTGAAGCAATCACGTCGCAGTCCCCTTCATACCGCATGTTTTGAATTTCTGGGAGATGGAGTCCAAAAGCAGACTCTCCCTCCCTGCCACACTCGCAGCGCCCACAAAGGGCCAAGATCTCACCTGCTGCATTACACGATGAAAACACTAGCTACACTAGATCATTTCCCTATGTGTGTGTGTGTGTGTGTGTGTGTCTCTTTACAAATTTTATAAAGTAAAGTGGAAGGGTTTTCTTTTCTTTTTCATTATCCAAATAGCCACTTAATAGGTAAAAGGATAAATATTCACTAACAAGTAGGAGTACAAATTGGGTAAAGTTATACCGAGTCTAGTTTATCCCAACCTTAATTCTATTCATAGAAAATTTAATTGAATGATACTTATAAATCTAGTTAGATTGACGTCAATTCAAACCTTACAAAAACTTTTAGAATTTGAGTTAGCTTCGGGTCAATAATTTGGATTTATCGCTTATACATGCATATTTTGACATATTGAAAATACTAAGTAATCAGACTTAATCAGTTTACGAAGAATAAATTTTGATGTTTTAATCTTAAAATTAAATATGTAAAGGTTGATGTATTAAAGGAAAGCTTAAGATGATATTGCTTTTAAAGGAAAGAAGTTAAAATAGTATTGGATTTTAAAAGTGTATTCCTATTTAAAATACTTTGAAGTGGGTTTACAATTTTATTTGAAATAATAGACAGTGGATCAAACATGAAATGTATGTTTCTTTTATAAAGTTGTTAAAATGAGTTAGGTTAGGTTCGTCGTATTACAACCATTTTAATCCCCCTAACCTCATTTTCAACTCAAATCATATTTTTTATCCCAACTTAACCTTAGGGTCAAAAATGGTGACTCAACCCTACCTAAAATATAGGTTGATATTGTTCAAAATTGGGTCGACCCAATCCAATTTGTACCCCTACTAACAAGTGGCTCAAAAACATAAAAAGCAAAGAAATAAATAATCCATATCATATTAATAATAACATGTAAAATGTATAGTATTTTCTATCAATATCTATAATATTTAAGATCTATAATTTATTCTTGGACAAAGGTATTTCAAAAATAGATCTTATTACCTTGCTTAATTGTGAGTTAACCCTCATATTTTGGATATTTGTAAAATAAACATTTTAAGTTATAAAATGTTACAAAATAGATCTTTTTAACTAATGAAGCCTAAATTAAATTAATGGTAAGGCTTAAAATACAATTACAAAAAACTTAAAGGGTCTAATTCATAAAAATAAAATTACAAATTATAAATTATAAATTTCATATTTGTGTATTTTAATCTCCATCTTTAACCTTTTTTAGGCTTCTTCTATTAATGAGGTCTATTTTATAGCATTTTGTAACTTAGAAAATCTATTTTGTAAATATCCAAAATATGATGATTAATTTACAATTAAGAAAAGTTATATAATCTATTCTTTGCATACCCCTTTTTGGATATAATTAAGATTCTTATCATTATTCCAAGTGCCATTAATGGCTACTTTTCAAGTACTCCGAATGAACATATATATGACCTTAAAGGCCTCTTTGCATAGAGATAATGTAAACTTACACAAATGCTTAAGGAAAATATTTTCCATGAGGGTAAAAATGATGGAAATGTTGTCAACATAAAGACAATAAAGAGAAATTAAATAAAGGACAAATACCATATTGTAGGAAAAATATAAAGAAAAATAAAATATATGTTTTTATAAAGGATAAAACTATTATAGAAAATATAAGGTTAAGTGTTGACAAGATCAAATTAATTAAGGACTATTTATTTTCTTTAGAGGGAAGTTAAAAGACTGGTAGTATTATATTGTTTACTCTAATTTTGATCAAACTAGTGTTTGATTGCAGTGTAACCAGTTCAATTGTTCAATTATCTATGATCAATTGAACATGATAAGAGTGCATTGAGGTATAAATGTGTCCTAGTTGTATAGGCAAATTACCCACATTTTATACCATGTATTATATTTTCTCTCTATATCACTTCATATTCTTCTCATTACCCAACTTATTTACTGTCAGTGAGCTGTCTTGATTTTCTGCATTACATAAATTATTTTCAACATTCATTATGCTATTTTTTTTATGCTAATCTGTTTTCTTTTTACTTTGCACTTTCTTATATTCTATCTTTTATGCCCATTCAAACAAACCGTTGTTTTCCACTGTCCACGATGTCGATAAGGATAAGTTTATTTTTATTCTCTGTCAAGAATTCAATTATCTTTATTACTAATAGTTATCACTAGTTTCACCTAATTTGACACTAAATATAAACAAAATAAAGGAATAAGATAAAAGGGTTCTTGATGAAGCTTGAGGACAAATAGTGACAGATATAGATTTATATGGGCATAAAAACATTGCATATTTTTTCACTTTACATTGCTGACATTGCATCTGTAATCTATATATTTCATTCAATCGAGCCGTACTGGGGAGTAGAAAAGGTAAAGACTCACCGACACTCCACCAAACCAAGCGGTTGGGATTTTTTGGATTTAAGAGGGGTTGTAATTGTTTTACCCAAAATTTGACCACCCAACTCCTTGCTTCATCGCAGGCAGGGCGTATAGCAAAAAGGTGTGGTTAGTACTTTCCATAATCACTTCACTTTTTTTCCTATCATAATGCGTATTTTTATTTATTATTCATATATTTATTTTAACTTTATTTACTTTGTAATTAACATGATTTACTATGCTACTAACATCAATTTCATTTCATTCCAACCAAATTCCCATTACCGGTCAGGCTCCTACAAGATTTTGGTGTCTTCTTGAGCAAATCTCGTTGTGAGGCTAGCCAGCAGCAGAAGGAAGTCAGGAAGTGATGTGGTGGATTTTGAAATGTGGTCCAACTGGTTGGAATGGGGAGCTTTTCATCTGGCTTGACATCACAGCGGCTGACAGACGTGGCAACGATGACGCCCCAGTAAAACCGGGGGTGCGCCTAACTCTATACACAGAAAGAGGAATACTTTAATAGCCCATGTAACGTGAAAGTGAATCAGTGAATCTTTTTTCGTTTGGGTCCTGCTTTAGTAATGCTATAAAATTCAATTTAATTATTAATCTTATCATTATTTATTTATTTAAGACCTCAAAGACCATCTTAATTAAAGCCCATGTTTATTACAAAATTAAAAACCAATTCAAGAATAAATTTCAACTCCTGAAAATTATCTGATGTTCCGGAGGGGCAACGTACTTTTTAATTAAATATCAAACCTTTTAAAAGTATTCAGTTGATGTATAAAATTAGTTGTAGAGAATTTTATAATATTTTAATGTTAGAGCAAATAGATCAAGTAAATTATAAATTTTGCATATGTTTGTATACCTTTTTAAATGGTGTAGCTCACTATTGATTTGATTTCTAATATCTTTATTAAATATACAATACTAAATATAATAGTCAAAATAAATTTTATAAAATGATCAAAACGAGCTCAATTGAAAGGGATGTAACAAATTACTTCTGCACTATATGTACTACCGAAGTACTCTCGGTCCCATTAATCTTAAGGTTCAATGAATTTCGTTTTTATTTATTTCTGATTCTGCACTAATTAATTTGTGGGATATTTGAAGATTTGCGGTACTTAAGGGCTACGTGAGACGACTTATACGACTTGAAAATAGTCCTCCACGTAAAACAACAGGGTTGTTAAATGAAACTGACCGGAAGCTATGTTCTGAACCAAACGTGGACCACATCACATCATTTGGTAGTTATTTACTTATTTTGACAAATATCCAAACTTATGTCTTTGATACAAATATCTTTGGCTACAAGCATTACTCGCAGTGTTTCAGGAGAGAGAATTCAGAATATTTCTTTTATTTGAGTAGTTTTAACCTGGCTGACTTTTTAAAGAATATTCTTATATTGGGTCATTATTTGAATGCAGGTTTTGTAATTATAGCGAACATGCTTCCTGATGTTTGTTCTTCATCATGTACCAGAATCTTGTGGGCCTCTCAACACATGTGCCTGCAGGTGTAGTGTACGACTTATTTGTTGCTGCGATGGCGATCCCTGGCTGGAGCATTGAGTCCAACCAGAGCGCCGTGCAACTCCGTTCCAAAGCATGGGCATCGCACCAGCCATAAACCCCTGCATTATGATGCCACAAAGAGACATTGGGATTCGGGACCGACCCTTCGTCCTTTCCCACTTTCTGCCGATATACAGACATCTGTGCGGCTCAGATTTACCAACCTGGAAAAAGGATATCAGAACAGTCTTCGTGCGCCACGTGCAGCCCAACTATGGTGGTCGACTTGTCTCGTCAGGTGGGCTACATAGACGCCAGAGAAATGCCTAATCACACATGTCAATTTCACGGAAATATATAAATTAAACGGTATAATTGCATCATTGTTAGTTCGGTCATGAAGCTGGTGGTTGTATCATCCTTTTTTCAGTAAATCGACTGCAAATTTCCCTGTTTTTTATTTTCGAAAGCAATGCTTTTCTGCAGGCACAGTTGCCACAGCACAACATTCTAGATAGAAAATGTCCGCACAAGTCGTCGCCGAGCCAAGATGATTCCCAGTATCTGACACGCCACGGTCTCACACTGTCACCAGCCCACGTGCAAATGCACTCCAAATTCAGCCACCCGTCAGTGGAATTGTTTCATTTTGGGAATTGCCATGCATGTGATTGGAATTCAAGAAGTCACATGCAGACCAAATACTGGCACACACAAGATAAATAGTTAATTAAATCGATGTTTGGAAATGATAACCATGATTCTCCACATGAATGCCGGATTCAGCACGCAAATACATATTTCTGTAGGAGCTAATTCGATACTCCTGTCAGAATATGGCAGTCGATATGCGGGCATTATAACAACTTTCATACGTGGCATAGGGATCTCATAAATTGAACAATTTGCTCGGTGGGTTCCGACTCGGACGTCTCGTGAGCCTAAATTTGCGTTGGCGGAATTATTTATTTTCCACTCTCCAGATGCCCACCATGCATAAAATATCGATTGAAAGAAAAAAAAAAAAAAAAAAAAAAGCACATTGTCACAGTACGAGTGTCATGAAATGTGAGAAGCTAGCGGAGATGTCGTACAAACCAATAGAACTGCGTGGTTTCAAAAAAATTGCAACAATTTTGGCCATCATCTGGGCCTTTCATTAACAAAATGGCCGACATCTTAGATGATTTGCTAAAGGTAATTGCATTTTCTAAGGCTGTGGTGGCGATTGGGAACCAGCCAATGTTGCAGTATAAAAGTGCCAAGCCTTTAATGCCAGGCAAATGGTCCCATTATTTTGTCACCTTTCTACCATAAATAAATGAGAATGGATGAGGGCTTTGCGTTTCGTGGCGTTTGATGCACCTTGCACTTGTCCCGCACATGCAGAAGCCACGATTCATAGGCTCCGCTGAGGATAAGAGTACAACCTCGCTGTCGTTGTGTTTGCAAGATAAATTTATTTGATAGCCCCGGATCATGGCCACCATTTTAGAAGCATGAAGTTGGAGGTGATTGGTTGTGCAAATTAAAATTTTACAGTTCCTCATTGGGATCTTCTTCCCTTATTTCTACACCTAAAGTAGCAAATTCTGCTTCTCTTATTTCAGTTGTTCCATCCTCGAATCTTATTCGCTTAGATGACTTGGTCATTTGGGGACCAATTTTTCTCAAATTCACCTCAGTTATCAAATCGTTATTTCTAAATTTTTCTCAACTTCAAAAGTTAAATCGACTTTGCTCTTCTTAGGAATTTTGTCATTATCATTCCATAAGGAAGAAGATATACATTATTGCTTTTGACCTTGAACAAGTGATCTGAGATTGTCTTTGCCAAGTTTATTTTCTTCTCATTCTTTAATGTCCACAATATTCTGCAATCTTTCTCATAAATATTATCCCTACATCCCGTTTTAGGAAAGATGTTGTTGATGGACCAAATGTGGGTCATTCGCATATTTTTTTCCAAATAGCTGGCATGCAGCATCTTTACTTCTTCATCAATCTCTGTTCCAACCACTTCTGAAAATAATAGTTGTCTTAAGATAGGCCAATGTTTTTCCTCTCTTTCAACCATAGGGAGATTCAGACACTCCCTTATGTTTTCAGAAGACAAGTCTATTACTTTATCTCCTATCTATGATTTCCGAGTCTTTGAATTATAGTTATAGAATAATACCTTAATCATTCATGTGTACAATTTCTCTCTGCAACTCATAAACTAGGTCCACCCTTAGATTTTAATCCATTTATAAATGTCCAAATCAAAGTCATTTTCACCCAGTTGGTCAAAATCAACACACCTTCCCTTCACTACTTTCTTTATTTCATAGACATTCATAAATCTATTATATGATTCGTGATTGTTTAGGAAAAATACCTTTAGGAAGGAGTACTAATCCAGCCTTCTCCGCTGTAATGGAGATGCTTCCACTTCTTCTTCTTCTCTTGCTCTTCTTCTTTTGGAAGACTCTGTACGTGTTGATGCTGCTACCATGCGTGATTCAGCCATGATTTTGAATTGGGAAAAAGAAGGATGAATTTAGAAAATCGTCGGGCCGAAAATATGATGCAAATAGGAAAAACAGAGAAGAAAGGAGGTGTGATAGGAGAATGTTTAAATGTTATGGGAAGACATTATGTCCGAAATGAAGATAAGAATGTTGCTGAGATTTAGGACTTGGGAGGAGATGTAAGGTTGTTGTGTTTAAAATAAAAAATCGGCATCGATTTCCTTATTCCGTTAGGATTTTACTACATTTCGGACATGGAGTTAACGGTGGGATATGGAATCTAGGTTTTGGACATGAAAGTCCTTTGTTTGAGACATAGATTACCCGTTAGGATTTTACTGCATTTGGGACATAGAGTTGATAGTGAGACATGAAATTTGGGTTTTCGAACATGGGACATAATTTGGGGCATGAATTATGAAATGTTTTAGTGCATTTTGGACAAGGATATGGACTTGAGACATGAAATATTGATTTTCGAACATGGAGCATAATTCAAGACATAGATTAAAATAATGAGTGATCTAATTTTTCAGCGCTGGATTTTAAATTTTTAATCCAAATCTACTTTCAATTAATAAAATTTATAGTAAAAATAAATTATAAAATTAATGAGATTTACACTAAAAATAAATTATTGACATTTATACTTAAAATTAAATTATTAATATTTACACTAAAAATAAATTATTGACATTTACACTAAAAAAATTTAATATAAAGTTTCAAATAATGAAACATACAGTAAAAATTTTTAAAAAATGAAATTAGTGAAATTTTTACATAAATTAATAAAATTTAGACTTAAAAAATTAATATTCAATTTATTAATTTATTTACTGATGTTCAATTATTTTATGCCTCAAAAAATTATAGAATTCAGTTTTGAGTTTTGGGTTCAATAAAAATTATAGAATTTTAGTAAAAAAATTTAAAGAGGCGGGAAGATGGCAATTTCATTTGGGTTTTGAGTTTTTTGCTATGCTAAAATTTTTTGAATTCTCTAATGAAGGGAGATTGAAACAATCATGTCGCCCCCCCTCCATACCGCGAGTTGCATGTTTCTAGGAGATGGAGTTAAAGAAAGTACTCTCGCTTACTCCCTCACTCGTAGCGGCCATGAAGATAACACCCGCTATATCGCATGGTGAAAAGGTCGCTTACATTGGATCATTTTCCTATATATATATATATATATATATATATAGAGTTATGATTTTGTGAGACCGGTCTCACATGGGTAGCTGTGAGACCGGTCCCAAAATTATATATATTTTTATTATTTTTATTTTTTTACAGACTTGAAATTCAACGATAATTAACTTATAAACCATTTTTTACTATTTTGGATTTTTAGAAATTTTTTACTATTTTTACTATTTTAAAATTTTTGAAGTTCAAGGGTATTTTTGAAATATTTTTAAAAATATGATTTTGGCATCAGTCTCACAAAATCATAACCCATATATATATATATTAATAAGCAGACTATTTGAAGAAAAAATTACAATGATGGTTGAAATACATGTAATATAGCATAGAAAAAAGTAGTATTATTATAAACCCATTTGTATTGTCTTTATTTTTTTTAATTTTCTTCTTCTTTAATTGGCAATAAGAATTTTTTGATTATATGTCCAGGGGTTGGGAGACTTGTTCAGTGCTCAGATTGGACAGTCAAAAAATAAAACAAAAAAGAAAAGCCTGATTGGGCAGATAAAATTCAGACAGGCTGCTGGGCTTCCATGCGATAGCTCAATTGTCAAACTCAAAAGGTCACTGGGCTTGGAGGCAGGTCCGTCCTCGTCAAGTGGATGCGTAGATACCCGCAACACCAAAGGTTCATCCTAAGCTGACCCAGCACAGTTGTATGAATCCCACCATGCCTCTTGGCTCGATCAATCTGCTTCCACTTAGGACTTTCTTTACTCTTAATTCTCGGAGTCTTTAACTGCTATCCGCAATTTGACCTAACAAACCAATATCAAGTGAAAAATGACTTACTCGAGTATTTGTCCAAAATATCTATGGGTTGTTTTATCTTGCTACTGTTTATGGTAATGCTCCATTAATTTCGTTGCAAATCTTTGGTTTATAGTCTTCCAATTAAGATAACCGCATCCATATTAGGATTGATATCCAGATTACTATTAAAATATATTAAAAAAATTTACTAACATCAGCCAACTCTCCGTTGTAGTCTAGTTGGTTAGGATATTCGGCTCTCACCCGAAAGACCCGGGTTCGAATCCCGGCAACGGAATTTGTACATTTTTTAATTTTCTGGAATTATTTTAAATGTTAGTTCCTGCGTATCAAGATTCTTACGCTGCTCGAGCATTAAACAGATTCGATGGCCGGCTAGGGCTTTCTTTCTCGTGGTCAATAACAACTTGGCGGCAAGGCGGCAAATTCAAAAACAGAGTCTATCACTCTGTAGCTAGGGTTATTTTCCCCCTAAGGGTTTTGAGCGTTTCCTTCAAAGGTACTAGCGTCTTTCATTTGATCTTACGTCGTGGCTTCTAGTTGATCTTCTGACATGGTTCTTATCTTTTTGTGAGGTTTCATTTTTTTTCCCCCGGTTCTTATCGAATTTGTTATTACGTTTGACCAATGAAATTCCAATCGAAATGAAGCTTCTTTCTGGTGTTTGATGATTGGTTTTTGTTTTGATTGCAGTGGAGAATAATGGGGATTGGTAATTTGAGGTGTAAGGAGTGACCGCGTTTCTCCGTATCTGTTTTTTGGTGCAAATCCAGGTTATTTTCCCTTGAAAAAATTTGATTGGTTGAACTGAAGAAGATTTCAGAACTCGTTAGATGGTGCTTCCCTTGTTGGTAGGGGATTTTGATTCAACGCATGGAAATAACAAGAAAAGCCAAATTTGTCTTTTTTTCCCAGCGTGGAAAAGGAAAATGCTATTTTCACTTACCGATACTCTTCTCAGCAATAAAAATGGGGGAATTTGTCTTTTGAATACCTATTAGAAAAAGGCTTTAATATCTGTTCCTTGTAGTGGTCACTGACACAATGGATTCACATTGCATGATTACCCATCTCACCTTAGCATGTTCTAGGATGTAGTACGGTATCACTGGTGGACGAAATTGGCTTGTATTTGACAATTAGTGCCAGTTTTAACTGATTGCTGGGACCTTTGATCATAGAAAGTGGAGATGCTTAATGATGCTGGCAATCATAAACAACAGAACTTCTATTTGGCCTTTCCAATTCCCCTAGTCTTGGTTGGGATTATTTTTCTTTCGAGGGGTCGTAAATGCATCATTTATTGCAAATAGCAGTTGCATTCCAAAGTTTGAGTGGTTAGAATCATATTGGGCCTAAAGTTGGGCTAGAGCTGAATTACTGTGGAACTATGGTATGTGCAGAAAGAACAAAGTTAACATTCATGTTTCTGTCACCAACAAAGTTCTTCCTAATTGAAAGTCTCTGAATTTATTTGAATTGTGAAGAAGTTAAAATGGTGTTGGTCAGATCCAAAGGAGGTATTGTAGTTTGTTAGGTGTTGACTTATGTTTAATTTTGTACAGGCATCAAATGGTGGGAGTTCTGCATTTGCATATTATGTATCCGTAGGTTTCAGGGCATGCGTATAATTGTCGTAGATCAAAATCTTGGCCTCTGCTATGGATGGATTATGATCTGGGCTCACTGCATAGCTCTAAACATCCAGTGTTTCTGCTGGGCTTGTGACATGGACATTTTTCCTTTACAACCTCCTATTTAGTGACTGTATTTTGGATGATTCTGTTTCTATTATCAATATGGCATCTTGGGCTATAATACTGCCAGATGTGGCCTATGTTATTGATTATACCCAATAGTGCTTGCTGCCACCTTTGGTGAATTGCTGACAGACACACTCTGAAATATCCCTCGTCGGTGGATACGTTTGGCGACATGTCTCAAGACTTCATTTGAATAGTATCTCCTGCGAACTTTATGTCAATGCCGAATTCCAATCTTGGAAGACATATTCTCTCCATATTAAGTTATTTTAAATAAAATTTACATTTCTTGCTTAGTGACAAATCTGAAGGTTGTTTATCTGTTTAAGAAAATTGTCATAAAACAATGGTATTTTGTTTGTTTCTTCATGCAAATATGACGTGGAGGGCAATGGAACTATCAAAATTGGGATTCAGGTTTTTTTTTTCTTTCCTTCTTTCCTACATTTTTTTTCTTTTTTATTTGGGTTATTGCTTATGCAAAATGGGTATAAATGCTTGTTAAGTAAAGAGGATTTCAATTCCTAGGAATCAGGTGTTCCTAGTTTCTCAGTCATTATTTGCCTTTTTCTGATATGTGAACGGTGAATTTAGGAATCCATAGGGCAGAAATAATGCAATGATCTTAAGGCCCATATTGAATGGATTAGGCAATGGTGATTTTCAGAAATAAATTATTTTGTGCACTGTAAATTTTTTGGTTCCATATGTTTTCCTTTTTCGTCAGCGTAAAGTTAAGGGTTTATCTCTGAGTGTGCCGTTGTATTTTATGCTTCAAATATCTTATAATAAATTTTTAATCTTTTAGCAGATGCTTAATTTTTCGAAAGGGGGAGGGAAATATTTGCAAGAGAAATCTTAGGGTTGATGAGGAGAAATATTGTAGAGAATTCATGGAATTCAAAACAAAGAGACGACTAAGAAGTGCACGGAAGAAGTATCTGAAGCCTGGTGCTCTTGCTCAACTTCGTTATAGAAAGGCTAACCTCAGATCTTTCACTGACATGGGCAAGAAAAGCAATTTGGTGGTGGACTCTGAGAATCAGGAAAATGTTTTACTGCAAGACAAGGAAGTCAAGTGCATTTCTCCTTTGTTATCACCTGAAAGAACAGGTTTCCCCCCCATGGTAGATTCCAATGATGGAATCAAGCTGCAGAAACTGCCAGGAACACCCAGCACACCTCAAACCATTGTTTATGATTGTGATTCTGATTCAACGCTTGAATCTCTTCCAATGGACCTATTGGTATTCCTTGTTCTGCAGTCTTGCTTGGTATCCTTCATTATTCTTTGAGTACTATTTTGGTGGGTAATCAAAGTGGGGATTGATTTTTTTTCTTCTTCTGTGTTTTCAGGTTAAAATCATTTGTCATTTACATCATGATCAACTCAAAGCTGTTTTCCATGTTTCTCAGAGGATAAGGAAGGCCGTAAGTGATTCTGTTCTTCATCCATTCTGGTCTAATTGTTATGCAGAATTGGATGATTATTGTTAATATTTGAACTTGGGGCAGGTCTTGCTTTCTAGGCAGTGCCATTTCAATTACACAACTCCAGATCGGTCACGTCAAGAAATGTTGAAAATGAAGACACCACTTCCGACTGAGCATTGGCCTTTTTTAAGGTAAATCAAATGCAAGGTGTTTATGTTAAGTCTTTAACTAACATTGAATTGTATGATCTTGGTTCAAATAGACCATTATTGGCTTGTGTGTACACGTCATGGTATGAAATATCTGAAGTGATATGCATCCGTATTGGCATGAGCTAATTCATGACACATGGTTGTATCAGCTAGAATGAAAAAAGTGGGCCATATCAGCCCCAGTCTATTTGTTCCACATCGCTAGGCGTCCCTTTATGCAAGAAAGAACTGCTTTTGGGGGAAAGTCGTATGCCACTTCAAGTGACATTCCATTTCCTTCCAATCCATTTTGACTCTGTTGGAATAGTTTAGCCAAATCAAAGTTTTTTTTTGGTGGGTGGGTGAGTGGGGTAGGGGGTGGTTAACGGAAGAGAAACTAGTCATTGAAATTAAAAGAATCCCTTTTCTCTCTAAGATTTAAGTTGAGGGAAGAAAAGTCATTTTCAATTGTAGTGGAGGATTTAAACTACATATTTGGTACCGAATTTGAGGCCAACATTTGGGTTGGAACTTTGTGAAAATCTAGAAAAAAGGTATGTGTGGTCTTCAATCTACTTCAAAATGCAGATATGGGTATTATTTTATAACAATATGACTCCAGAATTGGGAAAAGTAAACAGAATATCAAGTGTAAATTTTGTGAAGGTGAATTAAGTAGGGGCAATACTTATACAACAAAGAAAATGTAATTAATTTACTATTCATTAATTAATTCATAATCATAAAAATAACACAAACTATTCACAACGAAATTTGATGTAGACATTAATAATTGACACATGCCAAATTGATATAGACATAAATAGTTTAAATAATTTTTCATTAGTTTTTAGCACCCCCTCCACCTCAAAAAAAAAAAAAAAAAAAGAAAAGAAAAAAATTCAATGTGAGCGGATATGTCCTTGATGTTGATACAATAGGCCAATATTGTATTGGTTTTTCAGTTGTCCAATGTGGCATCTGGTGTCGATATTTGGAACCTGTTGTGCAAGGAGGCTACAAGACAGGTCGTGTGACCCTGAGCAGTGCTAGTATGCTAATAATTGCTTGCTAATGGACTGAAGAGGAGATTGAGCAATGATCAATGTTCAGCTTAAGTGGAGGCCCAACTGTTGATGGTTGAGCATCTCCAATCTGGAATAGTTTGCAACCCGGGTCTGTATGTTGTTGGATTTATGGATCAGCGCCTGAATCTGCAAGTTCTTGGCCCTGTGCAGTCATGATAAAGCTTCGAACAGCTGCGTTCTTAGTTATAGCTTTATTTTTCTGTAAACACGCAAAAAACTAGGACACCTGACAAATGTCAATGTCTTGGAAATCATGTCAATCCTTCACTAATCACTAGGATTCCCATATTTGCCCATCGTCACTTCTCATTTATTTTTTCATCATGGCCTTCCTAATTCATGGACATCTCTGATCTTTCAGTTCTGTGATCGACCTAATTCATGGACTTCTCTGATCTTTCAATTGTGTTTCTACTGTTTTGTCAAATTCACAATATGATTTAAATGGAGTGGGTGTTGTAAAAAGTTAAATACTAATATGATTTATGGGGCTTCATGCCATATTTTGATGACTAAAACCACGATATTTGGATTATCTGCTTGTAAAATTTGCAGCAAAGGAGACAGAAAGAGTACCTGGAATTCAATACCTCACACTCCAAAAGCACCTAGGCATGGGCCTCGTCCTCCCTCGCGCCTTAATTTGATGGATACACGGCACATTGCTGCTGCCCTCTTTGAAGAATCAACATTTCCTTCGAGGTGTATGATGCTGCATTGCTTGTCCAAGCCTTTCAAGTCTTCTGCTTCAAACAGGGTTCTATTCTATGAAGATGAATTATGCCAGGCCGTTATTCAGAATAGTCTTCGCTGATTCCTTCTATTATTATTCTCTCTCCTTGTGTATATCTTTCCTTTCCCTTCAAAAAGCATTTAGAGCATGCTGTTTATTGTCATATTTGGATACCGGTCTACACTAAATGGGGACTAATGAATTCAATAAGGAAGAATATCCAAAGTTGCAGAAACACCATCTTTGTTCACATTGATGGAAGGTCTTTAATGGCAAAACCATGGTATTCAATCCAGCGTTAAAGTGATTGTATTTCAATGCAGGGGGGCTTCTTTGTCCACCAGCCATGCACATTTCTGCAGCTCACTTTGATTAATTAGTTCCACTGGGCATCCAAATGTGGCTTTATGATTGTTGTGTCTACCCTACCATTCTCAATGTTACAGGAGAGGGAGTCATGAGCAATCAGTATAATAGCGAGAATGGGGACAATCTACAATTACGTTGCCGCCCGTGTGCAGTATTTATTTTCATTGAACGTTAGCATCTTGCTACCATATTTAATGTAGTCTCTTTTGTAGTATCTTTTTTTTTTTTTTTTTCTTTCCAAAGAAGTATTTGTATTTTGCTCTTTGGCTACAAAGTTGGGCAATCATCCATTCTTTTCCATGGTAGGATATATTCTAATCTATTTCTTCTAAATCTGTGGCAGGCTGACGTCCAATTGTGGTATTGCTGTCTATTTTTAAATTAGCTAGGTTAAGCTTCTCGAAGCATTATTTGTATCTTGCTCTCTGCCTGCACAAGCGCGCACAGGAACGCACCGTTTCTTCCAAATCTGTGGAAGGTTGATTTCATATATTCCGCATCGTTGTAATTACTGCTCTTGAAATGTTTTGGATTGTTGTCTGCTTCCAATGCTCTTTGTGTGGTCCCCAAGCCACATTAGCAGCACACTCGATTAATTTCAAGACCAAATTAGTGGTTTGCACCATATCGACGTGGGGATCTTTACCTACCTTTCATTTGCAAGAGGGAAACGCGTGTTTAGGTTTGTGCAGCATGATGAGCTCACCGATCAAATGTGACCAGCGTTTGTTTACCTGTCCATGTCTTCGGAAACATTCATCCCCGGCGTCACGTTTTGGATCCAAAGCTATTTTATAGCCGAATAGCGACAGTAATTGCTTTGAAAAATGTTCGTTTTTGGTTAGGCGTTTGAAAAATTCGCTTCATGAATCATTTAGGCAAAAGTCGATCCTCATTTGTCGTTTAGTGGTCCATGCAGGCAGGCCGGCCGCCTTTCCCGGAAAATGGAGTTGGCATCTACTAAAAAAATTGGTAGTGGAGCATCCATATCATATTTAGATAAGATTCCACATATAAAGTGATATGATGCCCTCGGTATTTATGGAATTAAGGGTTGGTGGCTCATTTCATTTCAGCTGCTCCTGAGGCTGTGACTCACGTGTTTCCTACTGCCACTGAGGGCTTATTTGATTTGATTGATGGTTGATAATTAGTTGAAGTCAAAATAAATAGGCCCCGATAAAATGGGTTAAAGCTGTTAAGGGCATTTGATGTGGCTGAGGTAGAAATGCTGAAATAACCAATAAAAAAAAAGAAATTGCCCTCGTGGGTTTTAGGCTAAATAAAAATTTATTAAAATGTTTATATAGATTGAAATAAATAATTTTACCAAATATAACAGCTAAAAAAATTTAATTTAACCATATATTATTAGAAGGGATGGATTTTTTGAGAATTATCTAATAATTATAAAGACATTTTAGAAAAGCAATTTTTTAACAAGCAAAATAGAACCTCGAGATGTGCTTACAACTTATTTATAAAAATGGGCTTATAAGCTATTTTTATAAGCCTCATCAAACATAAATTATCTCTTGTAGTGGCTAGGAAATTGAAAATCTAAAACTAAGGATGCTCAAACATTAGATTAAGCCTTTTCTTTTTCTTGCTCAATGATAAAACATCAACAAAATTTATAATTTGGGAACTAAGATTGATCAATCTTGTGCCTACGACATAACACAACTATTTAACAAATCTTCTTCCCGCTAGAATAACTGCAATCATGCATCTAATAAGGTTGAACATTATGCTACTGATTGTTAAGATTTTATGAGTTTTTATTGTCAAGAAAAATAACCTTCATATTTGGACAGACATGCAACCCACTTCATCACTTTTAAACTTGGTAATCTCTCTATTTCCTCTTGGTGCATTTGACTTAGTTCATGTTAGTCATGCATAAGAAATAAAGCAAATTTTATGTAAATGTGAACTGTCCTTTGTTAGTCATGTTATTCAGTTCTTCATCTCTTTCTTTTTCAAGTCTTAAAACTGTCCTGTATTGCTCTAAAGTCTCTTTCAATTTACCTTTGCTCTATATTTAATGATTTGGGTTTCCTCGTGAAGAGCAAATGATGGGGAAGGACTTTCTAGAGTGACCTATGCCCATTGTCGCCCTAGTTAACCGTTGATTGTTCAGCTTAGCCACTGACATTATAGACTTTAGACATAACATCCAATGGCCCATCTTTTCAATTTGACTGAAACCGATTAACATGTAATAATCGGCTTTAGACCATCATTTCGATTTAAGCCAAACTGATTAGAGCATGTAATAATAGGATTTAGAGAATTTGCTTCAGCTTTTTTTGAGGGCCTACGACTTCTTTCCTTAAAATGAGGAGCTCACAAATAAAAAGTTACATTTAATTGTACTTATGAAGGAGCTTATTTGCCTATGTTGTTAGATAAGCCGTATAATTATTGAAGTACTTACTTCTTTTCATATATATATATATATATATATATATATTCTCTTTCTCACCTCACAAAATTATTCCCTGGCAAAGTAATTATCGCATATCTTTACCACAATAATATCTTTGGTAAATGCAGATTCATAATATTTATATTACTTTTTAGTGAATTTAGTTTTCATCAATTTATTCTAAAAAGGTGGTAAATATTTTAATTAGTTTTTTAAGTTTAAAATTTACTCTTTTATTTTAATTTAATCAAATATTATAGTTATATATCTTAATTAATATTGTATATTAAGCCTAAAACTTAAGAGGGCCTTTTCTTTTTATCAGAAACTTGGCAAAATCAAACAAGCCCTTACACCAGAGAGAGAGAGAGAGAGAGAGAGAGAGAGAGAGAGAGAGAGAGAGAGAGAGAGAGAGAGAGAGAGAGAGAG